>RJWJ010002246.1:0-66211 GCA_004363605.1 Indri indri
TTGCTTCTCACATATTTCTAAGCGTTGTTCCTCCACTAATTCCCAAGTACTTATTCTTCTGGATGAATTCTTCAAACTTGTGACACAGAGGGGCAGTTCACACCTTGCCTGTGTATGTTTTGCAAGACAACCCTTCCCTTTGCACAGGTATCTTTCAGGCAATTCCATGTGCTACATTCCATTTATTTGCCAAGTCTTGAACTCTTACCCAAAATACTATATTTGAATATACAATTACATATATATACTGGCAAGAGCATACGTTTTCCTGGCCTCTCTTGGAGAAAGCTCGCAGCCAGAGAAGCAAATCCAGGTGTTCTGGCTTGAGTCTGGCACCCCCAGTTCAGAATTCTAACTGGCCAGACTTCATCTGGAAGTGTACCAGGCTTGTCCAGCACCTGTTCTTACCAACTATCATATTTTATGACCAAAGATTCTAGAGTTTGCCTCCTTTGCTGAGCAGAAATAACTACACACCAGAGCTGCATGGGAAGTGGCTCGACATCATTTGAGAGAAATATCAGCAGGCATGCAGAGGAGGGTAGCCTTGCTGTTGGGAATAAGTCTGGGTTGAGAGCAGGTGCAACTGCAGCTGCAGCTCCTTAGCCAGACCTGGCCTTGTTTAAATTTTAAATAGAAATCTTTGGCATCAACATAAATGAACCATTATGGGCTCTCTGGCACCTAACAGCACCTTGCACAAAGAGGAGGTGCTCACTGACTGTAGTCGATTGACATTTATTAAGCACCTTCTTTATGTACCAGGCAATGTGCTAGATACTGGTGATGAGTAAGAGTTTTTTTCCCAAGAAGCTGCTGTCTGCTAGGAGACAAGTTTTCTTAAACAGATAAATTACAATTCACAGATTTTCTTTGTTGCTACACAATTTATTATTTTGTTCGCTTTGTAATTCAGCCACCAGTCCACAGGATTGAACTCCATGACCTTCTAAGAACAAACATGGGATTTCTCTTCAGTTCTAAAATTCTTGCTTGCTTATATTTTTGCCTCTTTACATACTTCTTCTGATTGCCCGGAGTGGAAGATATGTGGAGTGTGGGAAGAAAAAAGACTAGTATAATGTAGGAAGGCATTTCTAGGAAAATGTCCAAAATTGATCATTCTGTTTTAAGAAATGTTTCTTTTATCTAAAAAACATGTGAGAATGCACAAGAGTTAGCTATGTTGGTTATCAGGCTGTTGTAAGGCGTAAGTAGGAAAAATGAATTCCTTTTCTCTCTGTGGAATGTAGGACCCCCTTATCTGAATTGTTGCACAGTAAAGGCAAAGCCAGAAAATACACTTTCTCCATAACTGTTTCTGGATAGATGAGGTCACATTTACTTAGTAATGATATGGTTCCTGTGTTTTAACTTGTTCCTTCAGCCTTTTTTCCTCCTGTTTTTGAGAAAGAGTATATGAATATTTTCTTAAGAAAAATGTTGGCCGGGCGCGGTGTCTCACCCCTGTAATCCTAGCACTCTGGGAGGCCGAGGCAGGCGGATCGTTCTGAGCTCAGGAGTTCGAGACCAGCCTGAGCAAGAGCGAGACCCCGTCTCTACCAGAAATAGAAAGCAATGATCTGGACAGATAAAAATATATATAGAAAAAATTAGCCGGGCATGGTGGTGCATGCCTGTAGTCCCAGCTACTCGGGAGGCTGAGACAGTAGGATTGCTCGAGCCCAGGAGTTTGAGATTGCTGTGAGCTAGGCTGATGCCACGGCACTCGCCCCAGGCAAGAGAGTGAGACTCTGTCTCAAAAAAAAAAAAAAAAAAAAAAAAAATGTTAAATTACTTATGTCAAGACTCATTTTTTTGATGCAAAGCAGTCTCAAAGAAAAAATGTATACCACTGCTATTGAAATGATAATAGCTAATGTTTATATAGCACTTATATTGCAAGTTTTATTTTTAGGGATTTATATGTAAAGGACTTAAAAGGGGACTCATCTAATCCTTACAACAACCCAATAAGATAGATACTTATCACTTCCCCCATTTTAGAGGTGAAAATAGAAAAGCAAAGTGAGGTAAATAACTTGCCCAAGATCACATAGATAATATGTGGCCAAGCCAGGATTTGAACTCTGGAATTCCATCTCCATAGTGTTCTTAATCACTATACTGTACCATTTCATAGTTTGATGCAGAATGACATAGAGTTCCCTAAAAGTAGAGGGTAACAATATTTACCATTTGAGTGCCTCTTGTGTAGCTAGGCATTACTCATGCCACTTTATTTCTTTTCAGTCTTCTGAAAAGATGTCTGAATTTTACATATAATAATGTCAGCTAACATTTATGAAGCACTTACTGTGGGTCAGGCATTGTATTAAGTGCTTTACTTGTATTAATTAATGTTGGCAGTAGTTCTGTGGATAACTACTGTTCTCATTTTGGAAATGAGAAAACTGAAGCTAGAGAAGGTCGTTTGCCTAGGGTCACTTAGCTAAGGAGGGACGGAGCTAAGATTTGAATATAGGTTTACCTGACTCCAGACCCCAAGGTTTTAACTACCACATAATACTTGGTGGGAAGCAGTAATTAGCTAGAAATTCCAACGATGACGTGAATCTCAGAGGACAGAGCCTGCCTACCCTAGCTCCAGATCTTGCTCTTCATTCTTAATCCTCGCATATTTGTTGATTAATCATTACCCTTTTTTTTACTTCAGGTGCTCATGGTAGAGAAACTTGATAGGTGTCAGAGATAGCCTTCTTGTCTGAAAACAGGAGATTCTTGTGTAACTGATGTTTTCATGAAGTCATGGCATTTAGTGAACTTGTCTTTTATTAAAGCTGTAACTTTTTTCTTTAATTCCATTTGCTAGGATTCATCACTTTTTATAAATTTCTTTCTGATATCTTCACAGGGATTCTTGGAAGTTATAGTGGGGCAATCTTAAGCATCTGTGTGATTCTATTTTTTTTTTTAATATATTTATTTAGTTAGTTTTGTTTTGTTTTTTGAGACAGAGTCTTGCTCTGTTGCCCTGGGTAGAGTGCCAGGGCATCATCACAGCTCACAGCAACCTCAAACTCCTGGGCTCAAGTGATCCTCCTGCCTGAGCCTCCTGAGTAGCTGGGACTACAGGTGCCTGCCACAACACCTGGCTATTATTTATTTTTTTCAGAGGTGGGGTCTTGCTTGTTGTCCAGGCTGGCCATGAACTCCTGGGCTCAAGCAATCCTCTTGCCTCAGCCACTGGAGGAACCTTTTTATGTCCCGCTAAGTCTCAGTAATTGCAGTTAACTCTTGAATCTTATGTGTCACTCACTTCCAGGGTCAAACCTAGACCTAATCATTCTAGAAATGAGTAGGTTTCCTGTCTGTTTCCTTCCCTTTCTTCAAATGTCTTCTATTTTTCTGTCATTCTAGATTTTCTCTTCTTTCTCTCCACTAGTTGGTCACTAAGGTTTATTAAATTAGCCCCCCAAATATCCATCACAATCTGTCCCAAGGTACTCAGCATCACTAGTGTCAGAAAAATAAAAATTAAAAAAAAATGATAAACCACTACATAGTCACCAGACTGGCTAAAACTTAAATAATAAACAAACAAACAAAAAAAGAAGCCTGAGCACAGTGACACATGCCTCTAGTCCCAGCTACTTGAGAGCTGAGGCAGGAGGATCACTTGAGCCCACAGGTTCGAGGCTGTAGTGAGCTATGATTGCACCACTGCACTCCAGCCTGGGTGACAAAGTGAGACCCTGTCTCTTTAAAAAAAAAAGAAAAAAGACCATACAGATTGTTGGTAAAAATAACTGGAACACTCAAATTCTGTTGGCAGAAGTGGAGTGTAAATTGGTACAAACCCTTTTGAAACCTCCAGTAGCATCTATGAAAGCTTGAACATAAGCAATTCCATTTCTAGGCATATAGCCAACAAAAATGCATGTAGTATATACCAAAATACTTGTACAAGAATGTTCATAGCAGCATTATTTGTAATAGTCCCAAACTGGAAACAATTAAATATCCATCTGTAGTACAATGGATAAATAAATTGTGGTAAAATACATAAAGTGAAACACTGTACAGCAGTTATAAGAACAAACTATCACAACATGTAGCAGCGTGGATGAATCTCCCAGACAAAATGTTGAGCAGGAGAAGCCAGACACAAAAGATTATGTAATATGTGATTCCTTTTATATCAAGTTCAAAAATAGACAAAACTAGATGATAAAGATCAGCATAGTGGTTACCTTTATTGAGGGGATAAAGTAAAATGACTGGGAGGGTACAAGGTTTTGAGATGTTAGTAATGTTTTGTATCTTGATTTGGACCTTAGTTCCCCAGATGTGTTCACTTCGTAAAAGTTCATTGAACTGTTCATTGGAGATATGCGTGCTTTACTATATTTTTACACTTGAATAAAAAATAATATATTTTTTTTAAAAAGCTGGACACTATGTTGGTTTAAAAGTTTGAGGGAAAGCATAGGACTCAAGGACTTGTGTTAAAATACCATTTCTAGTTAATGGCTTTGGCCTTAAAGAATGACTTTTTTCCTATGTATTTACGTTTTCCTGTGTGTATATATTAGATTAATTTATCTAATTAACTAATGATACTTTAGGTCAGGAGTAGGGTTATGAGAAAGTTGGTGAGGTTTTACTTTTTATTCTATATAATACTTCTTGCATTTGAGTAATTTTTTAATTAATATTTTACACATGATCTTTTTTAAAAGAGTAAATGACTTTGATGGAGGAAATGTTAAGTAGCATGACAAGTAATAGGGTAAGATATTTGGGGCCATGTGAAACTTTACAGTGCCCTGCAAATCAGATCGTGTTTAGCCATATTTATTTTACAACTCAGGAAAATAGCAGAAGACATTTTTCAGAGGTCGATTAGATAAAAAATGTAAAATTCTCTCTCTCTCTCTCCTTTTCCCTTTCCCACTGCATCTTAAAAAAAATATTGTAGCTAAAAACACGTAACATAAAATTTACCATCTTAATCCTTTTTATATGTACAGTTCAGTAGTGTTAAGTATATTTACATTGTTGTACAACAGCTCTCCAGAACTTTTTCATCTTGTAAAACTGAAATTCTGTATACATTAAACAACAGCTTCCATTTCCTCCTCTTCCCAGCTCCTGGTGACCACCATTCTGCTTTCTGTTTCTATGTGTTTGACTACTTTAGATACCTCACATAAGTGGAATCATGTGGTATTATGGCATTTGTCTTTTTGTGAGTTCATTTAGCATGTCCTCAAAGTTCATCCATATTATAGAATGTGACAGCCATTTGCATCTTTACTGGTACACTGTGGTCAAAGCCATCGTTTTTTACATCTGAATGACTGCAGTAGCCAAAGTGATCTTCCTGGTTCCAGTCTTACCCACTTCTAATCCATCTTGCACACAGTCACTGAATGCATCTTTGCTTGACTAACTGATAACCTGACTACCTTTAGATAAAAATCTAAATGTTTTAACCTGATGTGGGCTTTCATTATTGGGCCCCAATATCCTACCTCCTAAGCCATATCTTTTCCTCACTGCTCTGAAGCTAGACACACCCTTTGCTTCATACACTTTGCATTTCTTCCCTGATCGTGCTGACAGTTTCATGTTCCCACTCAGTATTTGTTGACAGTCACTCATGAATGAATTGTGACTTTTGCTGAAGCTGTGTTTGTCTCTGCATGGAGCCAACGTAGAAACTTAATATCAGAGTGCAATAATTTAGTAATAAAATACAGACTTCCCATTTCCTACCTTTTTAGACCTTTTCCCAACAATTAAAAATAATCTGATCTGAAAACAGACAAATGAAAGAATTTATACTGATCAAATTTATGTGAGGAGAAGGGTAGGTAAAAAAAAAAAATAGGGAAGTTTCTTATTTTAATGTCTTTATTCCACTTGACCCTTTAACAAAGAAGATATTAAAGGTTTCTCACTGTAATGTTAATTCAGTAAGTATTTATTGAGGGCCTACTATATAAATTGATTCCTACGATTCAGCAAAGTAAAAGTCTACCAGAGAAGTTTGCACATCTTGAGCAGCTATGCATGCTTCAGTAATTACCTAGTTCATGTAACCTCTTTGGTTTCTCAGTGTTTTCTGACTGCTAAATGGATATTGACTGGGTTTGGAGTTCACATATCCATCACAAAAACCTTGTGTGTGTGTTTGTTTGAAGCTAATTAGACTGTGGGGGAACTAGCACATTAAACTCTCAAATGGGAGTCACCCTTTTTATACAAGTTTAGTGAATTACTGCATTAAGTTCGGAATGAATTTCCCAGCTTGAACCTGACAAAAGACATCCCTGCCTACCTTATCAACCTTCTTTCTCCACCCCCACCCCCGCCCCCCACCGCCAGCAACATTGCACATGTGGTTTCTTGAATATATGATTTGATCAGTCACGGCAGTGCTTTTGCTCATACTATTCTTTTTTCCTGAAAACCTTCATTTTTCTCTTCCTACAAATTCTGCTTGTCTTTCAAGACTCATCTCAGGCATCCCTCCTCCAACTTATCTTTCCCTTACCAGATTTAAGTGCTTCCATAATATCCGGGGCTTTGCTTTATCTTAGCACCCTATACTTCTATTTACAGGTTTATTTCTTCCGTTAGACTGTGAGCTCCTTGTGGACAGGTTTAAGGCATTTTTCTGCTTGGCTTGCCATAGAGTAGGTGCTTGCACTTAATCTTTGGATGAATAAATTGTACTGTTGTTGAATATTTGATAAATAAGTGCCTGACTAAATGCATAGCAGAAGACCAATCCCAAACCTATTAAAGAACCAATTGATTTCTAGCTACAAATTTTGGGCAACGCAGTCCTTGTTCCTGCAGAGGCCATATTCCCTGGCAAACCTGGAACTTATCTAACCCTTACAAAGAAAAAAACCCTGAAGGAAAGAAAACTAATAATAATTAAGCATTGCTCTCTGTTGGGTGTACGTACTATGTCATTTAAGACTCTCATTTAGCTGTGTGAGGAACTTAATATTTTCTCACTTTGCAACTGAGGCTCAGAGACTTTCAGTCAGAAATTTAGTGACGAAGCTTTGATTAAACCCATGTTGTCTGCTTTTTTTCTTCACATTTTCTTGTCTGCTCAAAATTAAGGATCTTATCTCGTGAATTCCTAGTCATTTGTTATCGGAAGGTAGTTAGAATTCCTAGGGACTATTTTAAGCAGAACAAGTACCTTAAAATAATAATGATAATTTTGCTTTCCCATTTACAAAGGGCTTTCACATTCATGTATAGTCCAGAGATGCCATTCTTTTAAAATATTCCGTATTCTTTTAAACAACATTAAAATATTAGCACAGAGCAGTGGTGCAGTGGGAACTGTAGTGTTTTGATATTGTAGCAAATGCCAAGTATATTTATCCAAATTAGACTATATCAATTTATACTTCAATAAGTTTTTTTAAGAGATCATACACTTCTTTGTTTTCCTGAAGACCTGAAGGCTAATAAATAAATGATAGTCAGCTATTTTTAAAAATTCCATGCATAATTTAGACTGTACACTTGCTGACATACAGGAATCTGTTTTAATTGTATGTAAAATTGCATTGTACAGAAAATCAAACTGGTATAGTGAAATGGGCAGTTCCCCAAGAGCCAGTCATCTGAGTTTAAATCTGTATTCTGTTGTTTCCTAGCAGTTTGGACAATGGATGGGTCATTTCTTTCTGAGCTTCACTATCTTCATCAATAAAATGTGACGTAATATCAGTACCTGATTCTTTAGGTGGTTGTGATTATTAAATGGCATGTTTAGAAAAGCACTGCACAGTGTCTGATACATAGTAGACTCTTGATAAATGATTTTTGGGAGGACAGATTTCTGAAACACATTAGGTATATGCAGATATCACTCTTTTAGCAGATACAAAGCTTTACCAGAAATCTGGCCTTTCACGCTGAGTGGATCAGCTTTCATTTCTGAAGCATGCAGTTACTGTGACAATTTCTCTTTTATATGGTACACATATTCTAACATCTGTAGGAAACTTGGGGCAGTATTTTCTGTTAAGAGAAATCTTTCTTACAGGACTCAAACTAAGCAGGATTTATAGGGAAAATCACAAAGAAATGAAAAATGATGGCAGTTTTACCACAGTAAGAGGTTTTTTCTTCCTGTCAGTATTTGAATTCCTCTTGGCTATAGGTGCTTGAGTAAACATTTCCGTGTGCTTGTAAGAGGCCATGCAAATGGAATGTCTTCAGTTGGATTGTGTTGACCTTTTCCCCCCTCTCTTAAGAAATTTTGATTTTTAAATTGATCATTCAGTACAGTGTCTTGAAATGTTTTCCTTTTCCTAGCCATAGTCTGAGACATAGGATATTTTGGCAATTAAGCCGGACAAATGTTGCATGATTTAAGAGGGCCAGATTGTGAAGGTACTAAAGGCAGCTTTTTGAGGAAGGAACTCTTCCTAACAACTTCGAATCTCTTATACATGAAAGTACCTGAAACAAAGTGGATGTTCAATAAATATTTGTTGAGTAAATGATATTCTTGGTTATTTGCTTACTTTGATAAGAATTTATAGAATTTTCTATTATAGTTGGGAAACCAAAAATATATATCCGTATTTAATATTCTTTGCTGACTCCTAAAATTTGAAAATAATTCAGACATAAAAAACATTATTTTTGTGCATCTTAATTTATCAACACAGTTTTCTATGTCATTTTTCTCCAGTGGTGGGAGTGATTCTTGATTTGTTTAGTTGGTTCCAAGTAATGAAATACTATGAGAAAGAATTTTTTTTTTTTCACTCACTCACTCACCCACTCTCTGTTTTGTTTTGATTCAATTTTTCTTTTATTTTACTTCTGAGATTTCTGGAGCCTAATACTACATTTACACTGTGTCCTATTAGAAGGTTTTCAAGTTTGCTATCAACTGCCTGGCATTTATAGGGATGTATAATTTGTCTTACTAGAGAGATTCTTTCTACTTTCTTGTCCTTATTTCATTTGAGTTTTCCTTTAAAACCCCTTTTCCCCCATTATTGAGCAAACATCTTTATTATATTTGGGTACCAGCTAATTATGTATAGCACATTCTTAGTGTTTGTGAGCTGGGGGTGAGAATAGATGCTATCAGTCCTTGCTGGTAGGAGTATAAATTGGTCAGACCAAAAAAATAAGAAATGTGGGTAGTGATTTCTGTATAAGCATGTTACTGAAGTAGTATTTATAATAGAGAATAATTGGAAACCATCTGGTTATACAAAAGCCATTTTTAGTGACTTGAAAATGCTTATCCTTATTTGTTCACTTACAAGCATTTTTCGTCATGAAAAATGGGTTTTGTAGATACCCAGATGGTTTCCAAGTATTCTCTATTATAAATACTACTTAAGTAACATGCTTATACAGAAATCACTATCCACATTTAATACATATAAAATATGTGTTAACCAACTGTTTGTTACTGGTAAGTCTTCCAGTCAATAGTAGGCTATTAGTAGTTAAGTTCTGGGGAAGTCAAAAGTTATATACGCATTTTTGACTGTGTTGCGGGGTACCCATAACCCCCTGTGTTGTTCGGGGGTCAGCTGTATTTTAAAAGTCACTAATAATAATTGCAAAATATAAGACTAGAAGGAAATTTACCAAATGTCGACAATGGTTATCTTTAGGTAGTGGGATTATGAATAGCTTTAAAAAAATAAGTCATTTTACAAAGTATATCACTGCAGTCAGTCTAAGAATTTGCCTTCAGAAAAAATTGGTGTGGGGATTTTATAATAATCTTCAGAAGAAAGACATGCTTTCTTTGCCCTTCTTGATGGCTGTGGTAGGATTCGAGACTCCAAATCTTTTACATATGTTTCTTCTATACAATTTACTATTAAGTTGGTTGAAATAATAATACTAGAGATACAAGTGTCCTATCCTGTGAAATCTGTGTGAGGGCAATAATCTATTTCACCATTAAATACCAGCTTTAAAGTAGTTTTATCACATATTCCTGCTATGTTGTGTTTGGCATATATAGTCAAAGCTTATTAATAGCCACAATTAGCATTTCATTCATTAATGGCTCTGTTTAGCTCTCAACACCTGAAGAATTTCTTTTATTTGTTTTATTTTGTTTTGTTTTATTTTACTTTATTTTTTTAAAGAGATAGGGTCTTGCTCTGTCACCCAGGCTGGAGTGCAGTGGCGCCATCATAGCTCACTGCAGTCGCCAACGTCTGGGCTCAGGTGATCCTCCTGCCTCAGCCTCCCAAGTAACTGGGACTACAGGCACATGCCATCATGCCCAGCTAATTTAAAAAAATAATTTCATAGAGGTGGGGTCTATATTGTCAGACTGGTCTTGAACTCCAGGCCTCAAGTGATCATTCCACCTCAGCCTCCCAGAGTGCTAAGATTATAGGCATGAACCACCATGCCTGGTCTTGAAGCATATATTTTATGTACACTTATGCCTTTGAAACCTGTTATTTTAAAAAACTGGATTGATTCTTATATACATGGATATGAAAGCAGGGTGGATAATAGTAATATCTACAGTTTGTAAAACTATAGCTATAGTTTATAGATATAAAACTACATATCAAGCAACTGTGATGTTCTGGGCATTACACTAGACACAAATATATTTAGGTTATTAAGTATGAAATGTCCAGTTTCCTTAAGTACTAAGTTTGACAGTTGATATCTCTGACATTTCACTGTGACACTTCTTGTTTTATTTTTATTGTGAAGGTACATCCTCATTCTTTCAAACACATGGTTTGGCTTGTGATTTATCTTTCAAATTTTTTTTTTTATAAGAACAATTTTTGTGGAACCATGGGTAAGTCAAAAGTTCGTGTTATTTTCAAATACGAACTCTGTCGTGAAACCAATGCAGGGCAGACAGCTCAAAATATCAATGAAGTATTTGGGAAGGATGTGGCTAATGAACACACAGTACATCGATAGTTTGAGAAGTTCCGTTGTGGTGATTTAAATCTTGAAAATGAGCCACTTGGGTGACCAGAGACCAAGGTCGATAATGATGAGCTGAAAGCTATAGTAGAAGCAAATCCATGTCAACGTACGCATGAATTAGCAGCAAGGTTTGACAGTTACTATTCCAACAATATTGGACCATTTGAAACAAACGGGCAAGGTAAAAAAGCTGGATAGATGAGTACTACATGAATTAAATGAGTGTCAGTAGAGAAATCATCTCGAAGCTTGCCTTTCTTTGCTGTCACGACATAAAGGCAAATAATTTCTATACTATTTTGTTATGTGTGATGAAAAATGGATTCTTTTTGACAATCACAAGCATTTGGCACAATGGTTGGATAAAGATGAAATGCCGAAACACAGTCCAAAACCAAATATTCATCAAAAAAAGCTAATGGTGTCTGTTTGGTGGTCCGGCGCTGGTATTATCCACTACAGCTTCGTGAAACCTGTCAGTCGATTACAGGGGATGTCTACTGCAACCAATTGGACGAAATGATGAGGATTCTTGTGATTAAGCAGCCGAGATTGGTCAATAGAGGCAGGCTAATCCTCTTACAAGACAATACTTGACCACATGTTGCACAAACAACGCTGCTCAAACTACAGTGGCTGGACTTGGAAACTCTCTGTCATCCATCGTATTCACCAGACCTTGCACCAAGTGACCACCACTTCTTCCAGGCTTTGGACCACTTCTTGCAAGGAAAAATATTCAGTTCTCAACAAGCTGTGGAAAACGCCTTTCATGATTTCATCGCCACTCGCTCTCCAGGCTTCTTTGCTGCTGGCATAAACAAGCTACTGTTAAGATGGCAAAACTGTTTTGATAGTTTTGGTGCATACTTTGATTAATTGTACCAATTCTTGTTTGAGATATAATAAACTAAACTTATGATTCAAAAGCTAACATTTCATATTTAATGACCTAATAATTCTTACAGCAGCACTATGAAGTGGTATTATTTTCCTGGTTTTTTTTCCCCCAGGGGAGGTACCTGAGATTCAGAGAGTCAAATTTGTCCAGGGTCACACAGTCAATGAGTGCTCAGGCTGAGACTAGATTCAAATCTTTATGACTACAGTGCCCAAGGGCAGGACTTTTGTTTACTGCTATGTATCCAGTACCTAGAATAGGGATTGGGATATCCTAAGTGCTTAACAGATATCCCTTGAATAAATAAACTATGTATCTGGAAGCTCTTAAATGACCAGGCAGAAGGAATTGTTCTGTTCTAGTAATATAAGATTATATAGAGAGGTGAGCCCGTGGTAATTCCATCAAAACATAGGTCACAATAACTCATAACCAGATTGGAGTTGTTGTCGTCGTCATTGTCTTCTTTTTTTAGAGATGGGGTCTCACTATGTTGCCCCGGCTGGATTCAAACTCCTGGGCTGAAGCATTCCTCCTACCTCAACCTCCTGAGTAGCTGGGACTATAGGCATGTGCCACTATGCCTGGCTTAGGGGTCTTCTTTTTTCATGTAATTGTCTAGTTTGCTCTGAATGCATTTGCCAGACTTCTTTCCCACTTGACTTTGATATTGAGTGACTAAAGCAAAAGCAAAAGCCACATTTCTTTAGTAGTAAGAAAAATCTAGGTGGAAATCCAAGTTCTGTAAATGTCCAGTAACTGGAATGTAAATTCCTTGATTGGAATTTCTGGGTCTTGGGAGCATCAGGTTCTCCGGAGATAATATCGTACCATTGTGGCACATGCATATACTTCGCTCTATTGGTAACAGCAACTTCACTGTATAGTCCTATGTCAGCAAAGTGTACATTCCAATTGGAAAAGGGGTTAAAATTTAGACATCCTGTATGTATTAGTGTTTCTAGTTTATAAGATGAATTACCACAGAAACCCAATTTTTTTTTTTTTTACCATTCCTCTCTGCTATTTTCGCTTTGCAAGAAACCCAGTTGTGACTCTAGCCTCCCTTTCTCTTCATAGTTATTATACCATCCACGTCTCAAATATTCTTGGTTGCTAAGAGCCAGCTTAGTCATGAGTTGAGTACTAGCTAGCTGTATAATCATGGCATAGCATGCATCATTAAAGGAAATGGTAAGTGCTAGGAACGTGGTCTTAGGGAAGGGAATGGAAGAAATAGCATTTCTAGTGTTCCAGCATATCATGATCTGCTCCTGGAACATCATTCCATACCCAGATCCCCTTTATTTCATTCCCTCCAGAAATCATCTTGTTCTTAAACGTCCATTAAAAGGAGACTCGGTTTTTGTATGAGGTAGTTTACCACAGATCTGACTAATGGTCATTGTGAAACTAGCCTATGGGTTTGAAGGTATTTCATTTTCTTAACGGCTTGATGACTCCATTGAAAGTCTGTTAAGATTATGTAGTTTAGTGTATTTCGTTGCTTGAGTCATATGGAGCTGAGTATGTACATTTTTCCATTATTTTATGAATTATGTTAATTCATCTTCAACAAATGGCAAGGCAGTTTCCCCAAATCATTCAACTATTCTCAAAGTCTGAATTTAGCTATCTGCCATTTTTTGGATGATAGGGCTTCCAGCCCACGGTTATCCCAGTTGATAGCTTTTAAGCTTCATGAAGGCAAGTAATGTTTCTCTTTTTTTCGCCATTCAACCTGTGTCTAACGCTCTGCATGATACATATCAGGAACTTAATATTTATCATAATCGATGAATGACTGGAGAAAAAGGGCTCTACTTGGTTAGCATTCAGTAAGAACCCAGACCATCTGCTGAGGATATTGAGGAATCTTTCCTCTGGGACTTTTTGGGATTTATTTATCAATGATGATGGCATCCATGGAAATCTTTACCATCAGGCCCTTTCTTTTTATTTATTTATTTATTTGTTTGTTTGTTTGTTTGTTTATTTACTTACTTAAGCAGTCCTGTAAAACATTTTATGGTGGCTAGGTATTGGAGAAACTGAATGTGAATACCCTCTGGCGTATCCCAATTCTTACCTTTAAGTGCCATCTGTCATTTAGCCTCTAGTATGAATGTATTCTTTGGACCACCAGTGGTAACAGAGACTTGGAGAGAGGTGACTTGTTAAAAGTCACCTAGCTAGATAGTGGCAGAGCTAAGATATGACATCATGTCTAGTTCAGCCAATTTTGAGAAGAAAAACCTCCTTTTAAAATCTCCTACTGTATCACACTCTCTCCCTTACAGTTTTGCTGTTTATTTTAGAAAATACTTTTGTTCTTTTTTGAGACAGAGTCTCACTCTCTTTCCTGGGGTACAGTGCCGTGGCGTCAGCCTAGCTCACAGCAACCTCAAACTCCTGGGCTCAAGCAATCCTCCTGCCTCAGCCTCCCGGGTAGCTAGGACTCCAGGCATATGCCACCATGCCCGGCTAATTTTTTTCTATTTTTAGTTGTTTGGCTAATTTCTTTCTATTTATAGTAGAGATGGGGTCTCGCTCTTGCTCAGGCTGGTCTCGAACTCCTGAGCTCAAGTAATCCTCCCGCCTTGGCCTCCCAGAGTGCTAGGATTACAGGCGTGAACCACTGCGCCTGGCCTAGAAAATCCTTATAATACTCTGAAAGATTATGTGGCATTTTTCAGTTATTTGGCATCATTAAAAACACCTATTTCTCATTTCTGCTAGATTATTTTCAACTTTAAAATGAGGCCACAGATACAGTAGGAAAATATCTTGCTCAGGAATTCTTTCTATAGCTTTGATTGTAAAAGACACAAATTTTCTTTTTCATGCCTGCAGGAGGCTATTTTCATTTCTCACTCATGGACAATATTTGAGGACTTTCATGTTTTTGTTTTAATCACCAAGAGAACTTAGCAGAAATCTTATTCCGAAAGAGTCTCCAGGAAATATTACTTCTTAATTTAAGAAAAGGACTCTGTTTTTAATGCTTAATAGTACTAAATTTGTATCAGCATTGAATTACACGTTACATTATTAAAACCTGATGTTCCACTTTACCTTTCTTTTTTCCACCTCACTTTTCCAACAATAATTTCCCTATATTTATTCAATGCATTTATCTAATATTTATGTTTATAAGATTTTAAATTCTTTGTGTAATGTTGACTATTTTTACATTCATGTTTGTTTTAATTTAAATTTTAAATAGATTATGGCCTGTGCTATGAATCAGCCTGGAACCCTTCTGTTTTCATTCTCTGTATGGGAAAGGTCTCAGACAATGAACTGGACCACAAGTCCTTACTGAGTTTTCACAGAATTGGCATATCCAGAGTGTTTTCCACATGCCAGGAGTAGTGCTAGGTATTTTATGTACATGATCCTTGAGCCTTAAAACAACCTGGCAAGCAGATGTTAATATTTGTGTTTTATGAATGAAGAGTCTGAGATAAAGATGGGAAGTGACTTACTCAAGATCCTGTAGTAAATAAGTGGCAGAGCCAATATTCCAACCAACGTCCATTTGACCCTAAGACTCATATTTCTTGCACCAAGCAGACATAGGATAGGTTGAAAATAGCATCAGAATTTAAGAACCTCGTATCCATGTTTATCACATCCAATTCATTTGATGGGAGATTTGGGGGTTAAGATATGTAGTTGTGATAGAGGTCCTTTGGATTTTTCATTTTTTTAAACCACTCAAGTCTTGCGGAGGCACCACTCATTGCATCCAATGTTGACCATAAACCAAATTCACAAAAATTGAAGGCCATAGGCATTGGACATTTTGTCAGTTTGTTACTACTGTTATTATAATGTAGATTGTTTAAATATTTTTTGGAAAAAAGATCCAATTCAATATTCCCTTAAAGGTTTTCATCTGAAGTTTTTCTGTGTGCTTCAGTCATCTCAACAAGGGAGAATAAGGCTTCTTACCATTGCATTTCTGTTCTAACAAAGCCTTTTCCGTTTTCCTGAACAGGCATCAGATTCCTAGTATTTGGAAACCATTACTTTGTACTTAGATTAAAGTTTACTTTTTGGTTATAGAATATTGTCCTCCTATTAAAACCTAACCCTAGATCCATAAATATAAGACTGTGAACACACAGGGACCATGCTGGTTATGTAAATCAAATACGACATTAGACTTTTCTGGCAAAGCAGGCTGCATGGGACAGTCACACACTGGCTGGGAAAGGCTATGTAGTATCCAAATATTCCATTTTATTCCAGTTCAGTTGTTGACATGGCCAGCATTAATATTTTAGGATACTTGTTTATGGAGGCTTTCCTTGTGTTTTGAATAGTATCTGTATATAAGGAGTCACATTATGAAGATTTAAAGGGAAGAATATAATAATAAATAATAGCTACCCTTTTTTGAATTTCTACCATGTGCCTGGCATCTTACTAGATGCTTTGCGTACTTTATTGTGAGTCCTTCCATGCATCCCTGCAGGATGGCTGTTTCCTCAGTTTGCAGATAAGGATACTAAATCTCAGAGATATAAATTAATTTGCCTAGTATCATCTAGCTAGTAAAAGTAGGTGCTGGTAAACCTACCCAGCACTGGCTCACTTCAAGGCCCTTGGTCTTTGTTATATCATATTGTCCATTACAGCGATACTGTAAGATGATAGGACTAGTTGCCTCATATGTTTAGGAAGAACTTTTTTTTTTTTTTTTTTTTTGAGACAGAGTCTCACTCTCTTGCCTGGGGCGAGTGCCATGGCGTCAGCCTAGCTCACAGCAACCTCAAACTCCTGGGCTCGAGCGATCCTACTGTCTCAGCCTCCCGAGTAGGTGGGACTACAGGCATGTGCCACCATGCCCGGCTAATTTTTTCTATATATATTTTTAGCTGTCCGATTAATTTCTTTCTATTTTTGGTAGAGACAAGGTCTCGCTCTTGCTCAGGCTGGTCTCGAACTCCTGAGCTCAGAACTATCCGCCCGCCTCAGCCTCCCAGAGTGCTAGGATTACAGGCGTGAGCCACCGCGCCCGGCTTAGGAAGAACTTTTTGACACTAAATTAGTACTATTCTAGAGCATTTCATTTACCCTGGCCGCTACTACCTGTCTGCCACTGCTGTCTTAATATTCCTCATGACCTCTTCTTTGCAAACCAAGAAAAAAAATGGATCTGGACCTTCTTTCTCACCTTTGTTTTCAAATGCTTTTTTAAAGGCATCTCTCAAGTATCGTGGCACTAGCTATCTTGTCATACTTGTATTTTTTAATTAGAGATTATTTTTTTTCATGTCCAGCTGGATGTGTAGTTGAAGACAGGTGTGCTGGGTATGAGCATGATCTATCTAGATCCAGCACTGTCTGATAGAACTTTCTGCAGTGATGGAAATATTTTATATCTGTGCTGTCCAATATGATAGCCATATGGGGCTATTAAGTTCCTGAAATGTGGCTAGGGCAACTGAAGACTGAATTTTCTGTTTTATTTAATTTTCATTAATTTAAATCAAAATAGCCACATGTGGCTAAGGGCTACTGTATTGGACAGCATAGTCTGAAAGTAGTAACTGATGTTTGTGTTTGACGAATAATGATAGAATTTGAGGAAACCTAATCATTGGTAGTTTGAAGATTGCTAATATGTTTTCCAGCATCATTAAATCTGGCATGTGTTCAACTTAAAACCATATTATCATGGGACCAAATAGAATATTTCATGTTTCCAAAGTACTTTTTGATCATTCATGATCTCATTTGATTAATCTTTCAGATACGATATCATTTAAGTCTCGTGTTTGCTAATGGATCACAGAGGAAGGGCAGAGGAACAAAACCATTTACAGCTTCCTAGTGCAGGGTCTCCTCCTGTGGAAATGGACACCAGTATGGCCTATTGGTACTCAGGTTGCAACATGAGGGCCTGGACAGGAACCCATGTATTATTTTTCTCTGCTTATTTATTGAGATTGGAGAATTATCTCTTCCCCCTCACTTAAAACATCCATTCATTTTATTTTTTTAGGTCTCAAGGGAAGGAAGTAGAGACAATTTCTACATTTAGCCACAGAGCTACAATAATTTGATAATCAACAAAAGAAAATGTAGTTTTCCTTTCCAATATTCTAAAATAAGTCCTTGGGGTTTTAATTTTAATTCTTTGTTTTAGAAAAGACAACCCAGAACTTAAAAGTTTTGTGTGTAACACTAGTCTTTAAATTGGTATGTATCTTCCAAAGAAAATTTTGATGAAATTAAATAATAGATTTTATGTGATATTTTGGAGAAAAATTAATGTCCCTGGAGTTTTGATATATTTTATTTTTATTTTCTAGTCTTATGAAATAATTTTTAAAAGATATTCATTTAATTATGTGTCACTTGTGTTACTAAGTGTATTTTTTCTCTGACATTTTATTTGCAAAGTGCTCTTCTCCTTTCTGCCAGAGTGTATAACTAATCAACTCTAGATGCTTTTGATATTTCTGACTGTGCCAAGGGCATTGAATGAAGTTCCCTGTAGTGAGAAAAGAGAGCACATGGGACTCGTGACTTTATGTACTCCAACAATAGAGCTTTTATGACATTGGAGGTGGTCAAAAAAGCTAGAAGTAGCTCTTAAACATGGCATCTCTCTGTTGCCATTTTTTTTTTTTTTTTTTGTATTCTTAAGCTGCTAGGAGTGCATCGAGCCTGTAATTTCCTGTTCTCTGAATCCCCCATCTTTCTGCAGCTTCAAGCTTTGTGTCCCACAGCCTGTGACTCTGTGCTAACAAATCGCTATTGTCCAGTGGGGCGAATGGTGGCTGGAACTAAAGAATTGCTGTCTGGTTTCTATTCAAATCCAGGTAGTGAGATATATGAATGGACTTTTCGAATCGTCATGTGAATAACGTCTGCTCGGCATGAAGGCTCAGAGCCACGCTAGGAAGGATTAACTCCTGGGCTGACCACTAACATCCTTTGTGGCAGGAGGTAGAAACGTTCCCAAGTATCATTTTATTCACACATAATTTTCCATTTCATACCCCAAAAGCATGGCTAGCTATTTAATTATTTGGCTATTTTTCTCTCAAGTTTTAGTGTTTCTGTTGATAATATGTAACTTTGGGGAAATGCTAAGTAGTTTTTCACTTAGAACACTGTTATTTTCTCCTGAAAGTTTCCTACCTTACATTTATTAGAGCACAAAGTTATCTTTATGGCATGGATGCAAAAAGTAAGAGAGAGCTGCTTTTTCCAGGAAACCAACCTTTTAAAATACTTTCAACCAATGAAGGGAAAAATCCTCTTTTTTTTCTTTGTGCATTCGACTCACTACTTTGCATTTTTTATCCCAAAGTCCAAGTTTATACAAAGAAAATAGAAACAACTTCTAATGTAGTATATTAACCAACAAAACAAGTCTCCTTCAAATTAGGAACCAACCTAAGCATTTGTAAGTATAGCAGAATCAGAATTTTAAAAATAAATCAGATTTGGAACCTGAACCATAATTCATAATTCTCATTTATCTGTGTAAAATTATTTTATCTTTCTCCTATATATCTGAAAAAATTGTCCACAGGCTTGAAGGGCCATGCTGTTAAATTCCTTCCATATCACAGGTACTATGAAATGGGGAGCCTTTTATGTTTCTTTTTGTCTTAAACTCAGACAGCTTTGTAAGCAGTAGTGTGTAGATTACAAGAGTTAGACAAAAGCAGGCGCGACTGAGAAGAGTTGGGGGGTGGGGGAAGCTTGGGGCACTTCCTGTCACTCAACACATTCCAGATCACTAAAAAATTTCCACACCCTCTGCATTCCCTCTCGACCACTCCATATCCTAGTGTTTTCTGATTCTATATGTTGTGGTATTTATACTCCTCTCTCTCACTGGGCTCTGGCAAGACTGCTTCAGAGAGGATGCATTCCTTTAGATTGCACAAAGCAGAGCTGGGAAAATGGCTGGCAGTTTCAGAATCTAGTCACGATCGCACGCATGAGCACCTCACACATCCATGCCCCTTCCCTC
Organism: Indri indri; assembly: GCA_004363605.1. Lineage (NCBI taxonomy): Eukaryota > Metazoa > Chordata > Mammalia > Primates > Indriidae > Indri > Indri indri. The sequence continues at coordinate 19,857 of RJWJ010002246.1, forward strand.
CCACCCCTCCTTGCCCCTGCAGCTGGCTGACCTGTCTCACCCACTGCTGGCCTATCGAACGGCCAGGACTGTCTGGTTTTGGTTCATGCCTTTGTCCATGTCTGGCTTAGTTCCTCTCTGTCTATGCTTGCCTTTACCCCCACCGCTCCAGGCAGCACAAGTGTTTGGCCACACAAAACTACAGATAGAAAAGGTGGTAGAAACTTCAAACTTTGCTAGATTCTCCAACAGTTTATTCTTTTGTGGATTTCTTCCTTCTTTAAATACTTCGTTTTAAGAAAACAAATACAGAATTAATTATCTAACGGCAAAGAATGCAAAGCAACCTTTGTGTTCCTTATAATAAGTGACTTCATAACTCTCTCCAGCTGCGTTATGGGTTGTGTATAAAAAGCTTCTGTTCTGAGAACAAAGGAGCACGTGCAGAAATGAGACTAAAAAATCCACTGACAGTATTCCACTACACCAATTACTTAAAAGATTTTAGTCAAGCCTCTCAACAGATTCAATTTTAAAATGGTTTTTAGTTAAAAAAAAAAAAAATTGAAAGTGCTTACCCAGTAAAAGAACCGAAGTAGTCCTGAACTGTTACGTAAGACTTTTTACAGTTGGATCTTTGTCAAAAGGGGATGGGGGTGATGGGAGAAAGCAGCAACAACAATCAAAAAAGTTCGAGCTGCTGTGGCTAGAGGACAACTTCTGTGTTTCCAGATAGGATTCTTGCTGTAGAAATGGAACTTCCAGCCAGCACAGCATCCTGTCCCGGTAGAGAAATGAGTTTGTCAGTTAAAAAAAAAAATTAGATGCTGGAACCCAGGCTAGATGAGGTATTGAACCGCGCCAGATTTCCTTGCAGCCCTGTCTGCTTCGCTCGCATTGAACTATATATGACCCAGATGATGGACAGAAGCACATTCAGTCATGTGCACACTGGAAGAAAGCGGATTTGCTGGTCCCTGGCAGTGCAGGGGTTTGTCTTCTGATTGGGCTGTGCCCTGATCAGTGAAATGTGAAGCCCTCATTCAGAGGCCGTAATTCAGTACTGGCAGTTTGAGTGTCTGGCTGCCTCTAGTCACTGAGAGAGACTTTGAAGGTGTTGCTTTTGTTTGGTGGCATTACCCACCCAGAGGTTGCTTACACCTCTGTCCTTGTGTCAGGAGAAATGCTAGTCTTTCTGAAATGCAAACAGGCAGCCGACTTTGGCTGAATCTTAAGTCAGCCTATTGTTGATGAACTTGACTCTAACTTAAACCAGTTATTTGATTTGAGAATTTATTGTGATCCTGTCCAAGCTTCATATACAGACCACTTCCTGGTCCTGATTTTATGGATTTGATAAGGTAAAAATAAAAGTGGCTTTTGACTTTGAAGCTTCTAGATGATATAAATTGCTGGTAATGAAAATTGGATGGATAGACAGCAAAGAAGTTAAGTTTTGGATTCTGGAGTCTTTGAACATACTAGGAAGAAGCTTTATCTCTTATTATCCCCTTTGTAAGGCTGTCACTCTTATTGCAGTCCTTAGTCACATAAGGGACTGCTAAGGACGGGGGAGAAGCTACGAAAGTGTAGACCCCACTGAGCTGTGACATAGCCTTTAATCATGCAAGACAGCTATGGTCTGCTCTCTTCAGTCTGTCTGAACCTAGGATCTGTGGGGTTTATTTCCCATCTTTCTGGGCCACTGGGAAACCAGGTCATTTTATAGGACAAAAATGTCAGTTGTGACATTTTTGTTTAGTACATGGTAGTTGCTTTGTTTGTTTAATGCAGGTAGATATTTTTGTAAAATTTGAAGCAATTAAATTGCATTATGAAGCCTTGCCTCTGATACATGAAATCTACTCTCCATGGACCAATCACTTTTTTCCATGGACTTTCTTATCTTTTTAGAAATTAGCTTACATAATCCTAAATTGGTATTTATACATACAAATAGTTTAGTTTATTTTCTGCCTCTTTCACATTTGTTGTAATAGTTCCATGGTCAATGTATAACATCTGTCTATTTTGCTGTACATTTTGGGTTTGAGTGTTTTTACTAGTAATTTCTTTAAGGTGTTGAGTATATTATACAGCATCCTCTATATAAGGACTGCCCCAGAATTATTCTTCCTTCTTAACCTGGGAAAAGCTGGGTTGATATACTTGATACACTATCAGATATAAGGATGTCCATAGTCTGAGAAGAGATGAGCCCTCTCTTTCTTTCTGTAAGTCACAGAACAATCATTCCTCTTTTTTTTTAAGTTGTGGTAAAATACATATAACATAAAATATACCATTTGTAAGCGCATAGTTCTGTAACATTAAATACATTCACATTGTTGTGCAACCATCACCACCATCCATCTGCAGAATTCTACTGTTCTTGCAAAACTGAATCGCTATCCCCATTAAACACAAACTCCCCGTTTCCCCCTCCCCCAAGTCCCTGGCAACCACCATTCTACTTTCTGTCTCTATGAATTTGACTGCTCTAGATACCTCATATAAGTATGTGGGGTCCTACAATATTTATCCATTTCTGACTGGCTTATTTCACTTTCATGCATGTTGTAGCATGTCTGAATTTCCTTTTTAAGGGAGAGTAATACTCCATTGTATATATACACCACATTTCGTTTATTCATTTGTTAGTGGACACCTGACTTGCTTATACCTCTTGGCTATTAAGACAGTCATTCTTAATTATTCTTAAAATCTTATGAGGGCTTCTTTATAGAACTGCTCTGACCCATCTCAGGAGCTCTTTTCATTTTATAAATTGGAAGGGTTTTGATGGGCCTTTTAGCTCTACAGACTAACTAGTTCTTAATGTCAGGTTTGCTATAGAAGGGAAGATTCTTTTCATCCTTCCTGGATGAGAAATAATACATACTACACTCCTGGTAATTCTGTTATACTTATTGTTTATGAGTTTATCTTCCTGTTACACTGTGATCTCCGCAATGGGGACCATGGCCAGTTCCTCTTGAGTTGTGCCTTATGCCTCTTATATAGGCACAGGGCCTATTACAAAGGATATCAATAAATATTATTTGGAAAAATTTGAATAAATGAATAATTTTTTTATTTTTACTTTTCTTAAAGAGCCAGATAGTATGGATAATAATAATTTTTATTGGGTTTTTAATACGTGTCAGACACTGTACCATATGTTTTATATACATTTAGCTTATTTAATCTTCAAAATAGCCTTTGAAATAAGTACTGTTATCTTCATATAATAGATGAGGAAACTTCTCAAAGGCCCACAGCGTAATTGGGATTGGTGTTATCAGGATTTGAACCCTTATCTCTCTTTGCTCAAGATCCATTATGCTAGAGGCAAACTTCATAGTGAGGTGATGATCAGTGGGTTTAGAAGCATGAGATTTAGCCCAAGCGTTGGTTCCAAATCAAATATTCTTTTGTTGGGCGTTAGGAGCTGTACCCTTCTGATAGATATGTCTCATGAGTGTATGCTCAGAGGAAAGCTTGGCACGTTAATGACTTGGACCTTGTATAGAGTCTTCAGCTGAACAACTACTTGCTGAACTTAGTTAACAGACCTTCCTCTGTGTGTAAATTTCTCTTTCACATGTTATTTTGAAAGTCCTAGAATGGATGCATCAATGTTCTTCATTCAGTTGTTCTGTTCATATATGTGTGTATGTGTGTGTAAAATATTAATACAAACATGAGGGCTGGGCACAGTGGCTCATGCCTGTAATTCTAGCACTTTGGGATGCCAAGGCAGGAGGATCACTTGAGACCAAGAGTTCTAGACCAGCCTGGGCAACTTAGCAAGACCCTGTCTCTACAAAAAATAAATTAAAAAAAAAAAATTAGTCAGGCATGCCTGTAGTTCTGGCTACTCCACAGGCTGAGGCAGGAGGATCACTTGATCCTAGGAGTTCAAGGCTGCAGTGAGCTATGATTGCGCCACTGCAATCCAGCCTAGGCAACAGAGTGAGCCCCTGTCTAAAAAAAAATTTATATATGTGCAACTGGCACTGTTCTAGATGTCAGGAACAAAACAAAGGTTCTTATGCAGCTTACATTCTAGTGAGGAGACAGAAAAATAAATTACCAAAGTGCTATAAAGTAAGGCAAGAAGCCATGCTGTGAAGAAAATCTGTTTTATTCTGGTAGTGTGATGATGGAGGATGACTGGGGGCTGGGGTGGGATGTGGTGGAGTAGGGTGGTAGACTGCTTTAATGAGCAAGGATCAGGAAATGCTTCTCTGAGGAACTGAAATATGTAAGCTCAAAGCCAAGTGATGACGAGAACCTTGGCATACAAAGAACTGGTAGAAGTGTGATCTGGTTAGTGGGAATAAGAGATGCAAGAGCTCTGAAGTGGAATTGAAAAGATAGTATGGCTGAAGTGGAGTGAATGCAGGTAGGAGGTGATGTTGGAGAGGTGGGATATAGGCCCTATCATGTAGGGCCTTGTAAACTATAGTTAAGAAATTTAAATGTTTTCCCAAGTGTATTTTTCCCAAATTTGTTTTTTTCCTAGGTGATAGGACATTGGATGGTTTTAAGCAGCAAGGTAACTTGTTCTGCAGGCCCAAGAAGTCCTTCTGTGCAGTTCTTGTCTATGTTTCATTCTCAGAGGCCTCCTGACACCACCTTTAACTGGTGGCCTTTCCCAAGTTGGGAATCTTGCCAAGATTTTCGTATGTCAGTGGCCAGCTCTGAGTGTCCTGGCAGAATGATACTTCTTTTAGAACAGTTTTGGGGCTAATATTGGTTTAACTGCCCTTTCCACATCAGAGAGGACTTGTCCAACAAGAACCTCTTCTGGCATTTTCACATACCACTGATGCCTGGATAGGGTTTTGCAATGTGGTTCTCTGTATTAATGTAGGTTAAAATTTAGTTCTTAATTAGATCTGATCTTTCTGTGTCAATAATTTAGAAGGACATGTCCTTGACAAATAATAATGTCTGACTGTTCCATTAATATGATACACTTAAAGGCGTACTACTGGGAATCTGAATTTAACAAGTAAAGAGGTGCTTTCCCATTCAATGGGAAAGGGTGTATTCAGCTATTCTGACTCTGTGGAGTTAATTGCTAACATTTGGCCAACACTATTTTATTTTTTAACACATCGACTGCCACACTAGGAAAAAAAATTTTTCCTTGGGGCCACAGTGTTTTATTACAAAAATAGAATAAAAACTTCAAAAACAAAATGATCCTTTCTAATTTAATGAACAATTTGATGAAAAATGAAATTTATTGACTTCTACTTATTTAATCCACATTTTTAGAATTAATTTGTAAAATTAATATTAATTATAACAATAAGAATATCAACAAGTAAGATTTTCACAAACCAACTGCAGGGTTTTGTTCAGGTTTTGCTTCATGAGGCCTTGGGCTCAAAACTGGTGTGAGTGAATTACAACTCACATGGCAGTTAATGTGTTAAAATTCTCAAAAACTCTGAAATATACAGAAAATAACATAACATACACCTAATTCCCATTTTATAGGTCAGTGGCATCTGGTGTTTTCAAGTATTGGAATATTGTCATGTAGTACCATCTGATATATTTTCCTTTTTAATTTAAAAAAAATGTTATTTGTAAGCCATTAAATTGATTTCACAGCCTACTGAAGCGGCAGCCTGAACTTTGGAAAACACCTTAGCTGAGAAAACTGAGGCTCTGAGAGGTCAAGTAACTTGTCCAGTGGCATACAGCCGAGCTATATGGAATTGACAGACCTGAGAGTTGGACCAGAGCTTGATTCCCAAGCCCTTGTTTGTTCTGCATTATATAGCTTCCCTAGTGACACTACCATTAGTGAAACTGAAGGAAAAAAGCACAAGTAACCTTTAATAATGATTAGAGAAAATATAAATTTCTCAAAGCAGATGCTATAGGAAGGGGCAGAAATATTCTTCCTCTGATCATTGCCTCAACATTTTTCAAGGAGCTGTTGGGTACTCATTAATTATGCTGGGAACTGACAGATTCCCAAAGCACTTATATCTCATTACTCAGCCTAGCCCTGAGCTAATCTTCGCTTCTTAAAATAATAGCTAGGTGTAAGACCTAACTTGTGAGTGAGAGTGTAGCCTCTCACAAGCATGCTGTTGCAGTGTGACTTGGAGTCAGCACTCAGATACAGGAAAGTATGTATAGGGTCTGGGTCCAGCCCTGGCGTTTCTGACCTGGTCATGGTACTGTTTGATTTAATTTTATGGAAAGGAGAAATTATGCCCGCATTCCCCTTGGAGCATAAGGCTGTTTCAAAGGGACATGGGTTTTTTCTGTTTTGTTTGTTTGTTTGTTTGTTTGTTTGTTTGTTTTTGAGACAGGGCCTCAGTCCGTTGCCCAGGCTAGAGTGCAGTGGTGTGATCACTGTAGCCCAGCCTTGAACTCCTGGGCTCAAGCAATCCTTCCACTTCAGCCTCCTGAGTAGCTGAGACTATAGGCACACACCACCACGCCCAGCTCATTTCATTTCAAAAAGTTATTAATTATTGATTCAATTTCTTTAATTGAATCAGTTTTTTCCTTTAATAGATATAGGCCCATTTGAATTAGCTATATCTTTTGTATGAGTTTTGGCAGATTGTGTTTTTCAAGGAATTGGTCCATTTCCCAGACAGATTCATAGCCAAATTCTATCAGACCTGCAAAGAAAACTGGTACCTATCCTACTGAAACTGTTCCATAGCATTGAGAAGGAGGGAATCCTCCCTGACTCATTCTATGAAGCCAGTATCACCCTTGTACCAGAGCCAGGAAAGGAAATAACAAAAAAAAGAAAACTACAGACTAGTATCACTCATGAACATAGCTGTAAAAATCCTCCAGAAAATACTAGCAAACTGAATCCAAAAGCTAATCAAAAAAATAATTCACCATGATCAAGTGTGTTTCATTCCAGGGATGGCAAGGATAGTTCAATATACACAAGTCAATAAATGTGATTCACACATAAACAGAATTAAAACAAAAACCATGTGATCCTCTCAGTAGATACAGAAAAGGCATTCGATAAAATCCAGCACCACTTCATGATAAAAACCCTTAACAAACTCTAAGCATAAAAGGAACATACCTCAAGATAAAAAAAGCCATATATGACAAGTACCCATAGCCAACATCATACTGAATGGAGAAAAGTTGAAAGCATTCTCCCCAAGAACTGGAATAAGACAAGGATGCCCACGTTTGCCACTTCTATTCAACATAGTACTGGAAGTCCTAGCCAGAGCAGTCAGGCAAGAGAAAGAAACAAAGGGCATCCAAATTGGAAAAGAGGAGGTCAAACTACCCTGTTTGCCAATGATATGATCTTGTATCTAGAAAACCCTAAAGACTCCTCCAAAAGACTCCTAGAATTGACAAATAAATTCAGTGAAATCTCAGGTTACAAAATTAATGCACACAAATCAGTAGCATCTCTATACACTCATAACAGCCAAGCCAAGGATCAAATCAAGAACACAATACCATTTGCAATAGCTGCAAAAAAGAAATACAATATCTAGGAATATACTTAAGGAGGTAAAAGATTTGTACAAGGAGAACTGCAGAAAACTGATGAAAGAAATTGTTGATAACACAAACAAATGGAAAAACATCCCATGCTCATGGATTGGAAGAATCAGTATTGTTGAAATGTCCATTCTGCCCAAAGTGATTTGCAAATTTAATGCAATTCCCATTAAAATACATTTTTGATAGAATTAGAAAAAAACAATCCTAAATTTCATATAGAATCAAAAAAGAGCCCAAATAGAGACAGTAGTCCTAAGCAAAAAGAACAAATCTGGAGGCATCACATTACCCAGCTTCAAATTATACTATGAGTATGGTAACCAGAATAGCACGGGATTGGCATGAAAGTAGACACATAGATCAATGAATAGAGAACCCAGAAATAAAACCATACACCTACAACCAACTGATTTTTGACAAAGCAGATAAAGACATATGCTGGGGAAAGGACACGCTATTCAATAAATGGTGCTGAGAAAACTGGAGAGCCACATGCAGAAGAATGAAACTGGGTCCCTATTTCTCATGATACACAAAAATTAAGATGGATTAAAGACTTAAATGTGAGACCTGACATCATAAAAATTCTAGAAAAAACTTAGGAAAAACTCCCTGGACATTGTCCTAGGCAAAGACCCAAAAGCAAATACAACAAAAATAAAAGGGATTTAATTAAACTAAAAAGTTTCTACACAGCAAAAGAAATAATCCACAGAGACACTACAGAATGGGAGAAAATATTTGCAAACTATACCTCCACCAAAGGACTAATATCCAGAATCTACAAAGAACTCAAACAAATCAGCAAGAAAAACACAAATAACCCCATTAAAAAATAAGCAAAAGACATGAACAGACATTTTTCAAAAGAAGATATACAAATTGCCAACAAACAGATGAAAAAATGTTCAACATCACTAATCGTTAGGGAAATGCAAATTAAAGCCACAATGAAATACCTCCTTACCCCTGCCAGAATAGCCATTATGAAAAAGTCAAAAAAACAATAGATGTTGGTTTTGATCCACTGAAAAGGGAACGCTTATATATTGTTGGTGGGAATGTGAATTAGTACAACCTCTGTAGGAAACAGTATGGCAATTTCTTAAAGAACTAAAAGTAGACCTGTCATTTGGTCCAGCAATCCCACTGCTGGGTAGCTACCCCCCAAAAAAGAAGTCATTATGTCAAAAAGTCACACGTACTTGTATATTTATTATAGTACAAGTCACAGTTGCAAAGGTAAGGAATCAACTGAAGTGCCTATCAACTGATGAGAGGATAAAGAAAATATGGCATACACACACACCGTGGAATACTACTCAGCCATAGAAAAGAGCGAGATAATATCTTTTGTATTAATAGCAACTTGAATGGTACTGGAAGCCATTATCCTAAGTGAAGTATCTCAGGAATAGAAAAACAAATACCTCATGTACTCACTTATAAGTGGGAGCTAAATGATGCATACACATGATCATACAGAGTGGTGTCATGGCCTTTGGAGACGCAGAAGAGGGGAGGGTAGGAGGGGAGTGAGGGGATCAGAAATTACCTATCTGGTACAGTGTGCACTTAATCAGGTGACAGGCACACCAAAAAGCCCTGACTTCACTGCTGTACAATTCATCCAATTAACAAAAACCACTCGTACCCCCTAAATCTGTTGAAATAAAAAAATAAAATAAATGCAAAAAAAGAGGATTTAGTCCATTTCCTCTAGATTATCCAATTTGTGGGCATAGACTTGTTCATTATAGTCCTTTATTTCCCTTTTAATGTCTATAGGATCTGTAGTGATGTACTTTATTTCGTTTTTTGTTTTTATGGCTTTATTGAGGTATAATTGACAGACTCGCTTTCATTTTTGATATTAGTAATTTGTGTCCTCTCTTTTTTCTTAGTTAGCCTTGCTAGAGGGTATAGATTTTCTTGATCTTTTCAAAGAACCAGCTTTTGTTGATTTTTGGTTTTGTTGATTTTCTTTAGTGATTTCCTGTTTTTAATTTCATTGATTTCTGCTCTGATTTTTATTATTTCTTCTGCTTAATTTGGGTTTATTCTTCTTTTTCTAGTTTCCTAAGGTAGAAGCTTAGATTTTTAATTTTAGGTCTTCATGCATTCAGTGCTGTAAATTTCCCTCTAAACACTGTTTTCACTGCATCCCACGAATTTTGATGAGTTGTATTTTTATATTCATTTAGTTAAAAATATTTTTTATTTTGAGGTAACTTCTTTGTCCCATGTGTTATTTAGAATTGTATTTTTTAATCTTTAAGTATTGGTTGGGGAGGGAGTTCCAGATAACTTTCTGTTACTGATTTCTAGTTTAATTCCATTGTGATCTGAGAGCAGACATTGTATGATTTCTATTATTTTGAATTCATTAAGGTGTGTTTATGGGCCAGAATGTGATCTGTCTTAATGACTGTTCACGTGAGCTTGAGAAGAATGTAAAATCTGCTGTTGCTGGATAAAGTAGTCTGTAAGATATCAGTTATATCGTAATGATTGTTAGTGTTGTTGAGTTCAACTATTATCAAGTACTCATCATTTTATTTAGTTTTTAGAACAATATTCTGAATTAGTATTATCCTCATTTTGGCATTGAAATTCTTGATGAATTTCTGCCTGCTGGATCTGTGCATTTCTGACAGAGGGGTGTTGAAGTCTCTAGCTATAATAGTGGATTCATCTCTATTCATGTCTTTATATTTAAAGTGAGCTTCTTATAGACAACATAGATTTGGGTCTTGTTTCTTGATTCATTCTGATAATCTGTCTTTTAATTGGTACATTTAGGCCATTGATGCCCAAAGTAATTATTGATGTAGTTAGATTAATATGTACTATATTTTCACTGTATTTTGTTGTCCTAGTTCTTTGTTCCTGTTTTTCTCTTCCACACTTTTTTTGCCTTTTGAGTATTTTATGTGCTTCTGTTTTCTCTCTTTCCTTGGTATATCAATTATACTTTTTAAGTTTTTTTTAGTGGTTGGCTAGAGATTGCAATATATATTTACAACCAACCCAAGTGTTCTACTCATTCGTTTGTTTGTTGTTTAGACAGAGTTTCACTGTGTTGCCCGGGCTGGAGTGCAGTGGCATTATCATAACTCACTGCATCCTAAAATTCGTAGACTCAAGCAATCCTTCTCCCTCAGCCTTTCACGTAGCTGGGAACTTCCCTGGTGGTCTAGTGGTTAGGATTTGGTGCTCTCAAGTAGCTGGGACCAGAGGCATGCACCACCATGCCTGGCTAATTTTTATATTTTTTTATACAGGTGGGGTCTCACCATGTTGCTCAGGATGGTCTTGAAGTCCTGGCCTCAAGCGATCTTCCTGCCTCAGCCTCCCAAAGTGCTAGGATTACAGGCGTCAGCCACCGTTCCTGGCCCCAAGTATATTTTCAAATAACATTATACCACTCACAGGGTGTGAGCATACCTTATGATCGCAAAATCTTCCTAATTAGTGCCTCCTCTCCCTTATTTCATTGCTGTCATTCATTTTGTGCACACCCCCCCACACACACAAAGTTTACATTAGGGTTCAGTCTTGGTATTGTACATTTTTTGTGTTGTAGCAAATGTATAACGACATGACTTGGGCTTTAGTTGGAGTATCAAGATTTAGTTTGTATTCTTGAATATTGGAATTTAGAGAACATTGGTTCATGAAGACCTAGGAACAGAATATCCTTCACAATCTGAAGTATAGTCACTGTATGTAGATGCCTCAGGTCAGTTCCAACACTTATCTGTTTGGGCTAGTGCTTGAAGGGGACTTCGGATAAAGACTGTAGAGTAGGTGAATACAGTCTTGTTTGCTCAAGTGGCTTGACAAAGGCTGTAAAAACTGTCATGGGACTAGAGGCTGTAAAGTTAGATCTGACTTCTCCATCATGCAGCTGGAATTTGGACACATATCAGTTGTATTCAACTTTTTTCCTTTCACCAATGTCTTAAAATATGTGGCACACATTAAAAGTTCAGAAAGTGATTTAATCTTCAAGAGAATTAGTACACACCTATTCTTCAGTTGTCTAGTGAAAGGATAGATAACTAAGAGTATTTCATTATGTACAAATTAGTAGTTTTTTTGGTATATTTGTGTAACTTTTTATTTTTATTTTTTTGTGAAAATACCGTACCTTTTTCTCTGATTTTAAAAGCAGTATATTTCATTGTCAAACATGTCTTTTAAGTTTGTTTTTCCTGAGAGCTTTATGGTTAAGATATGTGGCTAGTACTCACTTTAGAGATGCTACAAAAAACTAGAGCTATTAAAAGCTCAGGAGACATAAAGCATGATTTTGGTATTTGATAGATAGACCTACGCCAACTCTTCTTTCTAGCTCTGGGCCATAATTCTTAATGCTTTTCGAATATTTCCATCCTCTTGTCCCTCTGGTTCCTCAAACCTGCGTGCTCTCCTGTCTTTTTTCTTTTGATGGGGTTAGTGACACAGAATTAAAGCTGTGGTCTCCCCTGCTACCTCCTTTACTCGTGGCTTCTATATCTAGTCAACCAGTCAATTTGGTCATCTCACTGTACATCTCACTCTTCATATTGTCTTACTCTTATATTTCTGCCGTCTTTATCAAATGACCACTTTCTCCTCCCTCCTTCCCCCACAAGTCATTTTCTTTTAAGTTTACATCTATTGATCACTTTATATGCCAGAAACAATGTTAAGTGGTTCTCAGCTGGGGTTGATTTAGCAATATCTGGAGACATTTGTCACAAGTAGGGGTGAAAGGGATTGTTCCTAGCCTGTAGTAGGTAGACAGAGGCCAGCAATGCTGCTAAATATTCTATAATGCACAGGACAAGCTCCCCATAAAAAAATTATTTCACCTGAAAGGTCAATAGTGTAGGAGTTGAGAAACCTGAATTATGTTAAATGTTTCATACGTTATTTAGTTCTCACAACACTTTACAAGGGTTTTGTTATCCCTATTTATAGACAATAAAACACAAAGTCACACAGCTAGTAAGTGATGAAGCCAAGTGCAAACTTAGGTCTAACTCAAAGCCTGAGTTTACAGTGGTCATGATAGGCACCCCACTTATAACTCAGGCTTATATCTTTTACTTGGACTGTTACAGTGAGCTCCTATCCGTTCTCCTTGCCTGTGTCTTTCCATTTAAATCTGTCTTAGGTATGGCATAAGCCTCTAATTATGCTACACTTCTGTTCTCAATCTTCCACTGCATGTAAAGAGTTGCTTTGGTTCTCTGGCCTGGCATTCAAGGCCAAGGCCACTGCAGTCAGTCCCTGACCTATCTTCCCAACTAATTTCCCCAGCTCTCTTCTTTTCAAAGTTTCTAAGACATGCTTTATTTTTTTATTTTTCCTTATCTGTATTTTTGGGTATTCTATAGTATACATATACTGCCATTGTAATTTAAAAGGTTATTTATTTTTTATTTTTTATTTATTTTTTTATTATTTTATTTTATTTTATTTTATTTTATTTTATTTTATTTTATTTTTGAGACAGAGTCTCACTCTTGCCTGGGGCGAGTGCCGTGGCATCAGCCTAGCTCACAGCAATCCTGGGCTCGAGCAATCCTACTGTCTCAGCCTCCCGAGTAGCTGGGACTACAGGCATGTGCCACCATGCCCGGCTAATTTTTTCTATATATATTTTTAGCTGTCCAGTTAATTTCTTTCTATTTTTTTTGGTAGAGGCGGGGTCTCGCTCTTGCTCAGGCTGGTCTCGAACTCCTGAGCTCAGGATGATCCGCCCACCTCGGCCTCCCAGAGTGCTAGGATTACAGGCGTGAGCCACCGCGCCCGGCCTAAAAGGTTATTTTTAATGGAGGGGAAAAGGGCAATCTAGTCCATCTATGGACTTAGGAATCACAAAGTGGAGTGATTTTATTTTTGTTTAAATAAAATTGAGTGTTTGTGAGATGTATGTGTATATAAAAATGATTGAGTATTTTTATACCAATAAATGTTACCAGTATTTTTTTTGAAAAGTCGTCAGACTTCCCCCATTTAATACTTTGTTCATGCTGTGCCTTTTTCCTGGAACCCCACACAACTCCTTATAAACTATTCAAATTCTGCTTTACCTTCAGCATCCAGCCTGACAGTACTGTCTGTCACTGAACCAGACAATAGAGAGGTTAAGAGCATGTGCTTTATACACTAATAGGGCTAAGTTTGAGATTGGTTCTTCTGATAACTAACTATGAGACCTTGAACAAAATAACCTGGCCTCATTTAGTCTTATGCTTCCTCTGTAAAATTGGGATGGTGTCTAGCTCATAGAATATTGTTGGGATTCAGTAAGAGTTTACATGTAAAGTGCTTAGCATAGGGCATGGCACACTGTTAATTAATGTTAGTGACTGACTCTATTACTGTATTATTTCTCCACCTTAATTCACACCTCTGCATTTGTAATTGTATGAGGTATAGAATCAGAGTTCTTGGATTTAAATGTTGGCTTCACCACTTACTAGTTGTGTAAACGTAAGCAAATTACCTAGCTAGCATGTACTTCAGTTTCCACGTCTATAAATATAATAGTACTTGTTCTGTAGGGTTCACGTAGGGATTAAATAAGACAGTGTAGGTAAAGCAGCTAGATTAGGTCAGGCCCATGGTAAGTGCTCAATTATGTTAGCTACTATCATCACTCTTTTAGCACTTACTATGTCTTACCTATATTATGCTTGTATACTTACGGATTTCTTTTTAGAGAATTAGCTCCTTAAAGATTATAATATAATCATTCTTGTGTCTTGAAATAGTGTTTTGCACTTAGTTATAAAGACATAATTATATTTCACATGATTAATGGCTTTCACAGACATCATCTTATTTGAGCCTCATGAAAAATCCTTTGAGGTGGACTAAGTGCTAGCTAGTTATCTGCATAAGTAGGAAAGGTAGGTTTGGGTACCTACCATGCTCTAGGCATTGGGTCATTCCTTCACATTATTATATTTTAGCTTTTATAGCTATCATGAAAGGTAGTGCTTATTGCTCCAGTTTAAAGATAAGGACCCTGAGGCTCAGAAAGTTTAAGTAACATGACCAAATTCAACCCGCCCATGAGATTTAGAGCTTGGACATGTTCTCACAAAGCCTTGTTTTCTCACTATTGAATTTTCATGACCAGGTATCAGATTTGGTGGTATCTAAGCCACAATCGTGTTCTGTTCCTGTCTTTGCTTTGGGAAATATGGTTACCTTGTCTCCTGAAATAGTTATTGATGTCAAATGCTGTAATAATGTCAGGAGAGAAAAAACATTTAGACAAGGACCATAGGAAAAATTAGTCTTAGATTTCTTAGTATCTCTCTGTTTTGGAGATGGCTAAGAAAAAGTAAGTAGATGAACCTACTCACTCTGATGCTAGTGATTTGAAGGGCTCTTCTAGCATTTGTATATCACTCACTTAGTTTGCTGTAGGCCAGGGTAAGATTGTTCTAAAACTTATATTACAACATGTGGTATGTTGGAAAGACCCCTAGGTTGTTTGAATCAGTAGAGCTAGTGTTGGAGTCCTAAGTCTCTTCTCCTGCCACTCATTGTTATGTCCTTAAACTCTAGCTATACAAAATTACTAATGTTTTCAGAATAACCCATGATTTTATACTACCATGTCTTTGTACATGACTACTGCATCTGCTTAGAATGCCCTTTCAATTCCTTCCCCTTTCTCTACCTGTTGGGAGCCTAGTCCTTTAAAACTGAGCTCAAATGCCATTTCTTTTTCTTCTTTTCTTTTCTTTTTTTTGAGACATAGTCTTGCTCTGTTGCCCTGGGTAGAGTGCAGTGGCATCATTGTAGCTCCCTGTCACCTCAAACTCCTGGGCTCAAGTGATCCTCCTGTCTCAGCCTCCTGAGTAGCTGGGACTACAGGTGCACACCATGACGCCCAGCTAATTTTTCTATTTTTAGTAGAGATCTCGCTCTTGCTCAGACTGGTCTCGAACTCCTGAGCTCAAGCAATCTTCCTGCCTTGGCCACTGTGCCTGGCCCAGATGGCACTTCTGGTTGTAAAGTTTTCATTATATCCCCAGATAGCTTTTATCACTCCTACATGTGGGTTCGCCTTAGAACTTTGTTCATGCTTTTCTCTAGCATACTACACTGTAAATTATCTGTTTCCTGGTATATCTCCCTTACAAATTCTAGAGGAAAGTGACAATGTCTTAGTGTTTCTTTGTAATTCTGAGGCAGAAGGGTGCATTGTTTTATTTCATTTGAGGAATCCCTTTCAGTTTGAGTTCTAGATGTAAAAATGTGATGGCAGATCTGTTTGTGTTAAACTTCTATGAGGGACAGAAATCAAGACAGTGTAGTATTGGCAAAATAACAGACAGATAGATCAATGGAACAGAATAGAGAGCTCAGAAATAGATCCTCATAGTCAACTGATTTTTGACCTAGGAGCAAAGGTAATACAATGGAGAAAAGATAGTGTTTCCAACAGATGGTGTTGGAACAACTAGATATCCATATGCAAAAAAATGAAGCTAGACACAGACCTTACACCCTTCATAAAGATTAACTCAAAATGTAAAATGAAAAACTATAAAATTCCTAGAAGAAAACATAGGAGAAAATCTAGACGACCTTGGATTTAGCAATATGACTTTTAAATACAACACCAAAGGCATGATCCATGAAAGAATGAATTGATAAGCTAGACTTCTTCAAAATTAAAAATTTCTCTGCAAAAGACACTGTCAAAAGAATGAAAAAAGAAGCCACAGACTGGGAGAAAATATTTGCAAAAACATATTTGATGAAGGACCGTTATCTAAAATATACAAAGAACTCTTACTACTCAACAGTAAAGACACAATCTGATTAAGAAGCTGGGCAAGGACTTTAACAGACACTTCACCAAAGAAGACAATGCAAGTGGCAAATGAGCATTTAAAAAGATGCTCCACATTATATGTCATCAGGGAAGTGCAAATTAAAACAATGAGATACCACTACACAACTATTAGAATGGCTAAAATTCAGAACACTGACACCACCACATGCTGGTGAGGTGCACACCACCATGCCTGGCTAATTTTTCTTTTTTGTAGAGACAGAGTCTCACTTTTGCTCAGGCTGGTCTCGAACTCCTGAACTCAAGCAATCATCCTGCTTAGGCCTCTGAAAGTGCTGGGATTACAGGTGTGAGCCACCACACGAAGCCAACATACCCTTAACATACGATAGCAGTTTGCTCCTTGGTATTAACCCAGATGAGCTGAAGACTTAGTGCCCACACAAAATCCTGCACATGAATGATTATAGCAGCTTTATCCATAATTGCCAAAGCATGGTAGCAACCCCAAAATGTTTTTCAGTAGGTAAGTGGATAAACCATGATGTTATCTATACTATGGAATATTACTCAGTGCTAAACAGAAATGAGCTATCATGACACAAAGAGACATGGAGGAAACTTAAATGCATAATTTTACTAAGCGAAAGAAGCCAACCTAAAAAAGCTATGTACTGGTGTTGGGTGCGGCGCTCGCGCCGGGCCGGAGAAAGTGGGAGAGCTCGCGGGGTGCTAGGGGCGCCGGCCGCCCCACCGGGCAGCATGAGTCAGCAGCAGCCAGCGAGGAAGTTGCCCAGCCTTCTCGTGGACCCGGCGGAGGAGACGGTGCGCCGCCGGTGCCGGGACCCCATCAACGTGAAGAGCTTGCTGCCATCAAAAGTAAGGATTAATTTAGAAGATAATGTACACTATGTGTCCATGAGAAAAGCTCTAAAAGTGAAGAGACCTCGTTTTGATGTATTACTGGTTTATTTAACTAGAAAATTTATGGATCTTGTCAGATCTGCTCCTGGGGGTATTCTTGACTTAAACAAGGTTGCAACAAAACTGGGAGTACTGCCGGGCGCGGAGGCTCACGCCTGTAATCCTAGCACTCTGGCAGGCCAAGGCAGGCGGATTGTTTGAGCTCAGGAGTTTGAGACCATCTTGAGCAAGAGCGAGACCCTGTCTCTACTAAAAAAAAATAGAAATAAATTATCTGGACAACTAAAAATACATA
Source organism: Indri indri (assembly GCA_004363605.1). Lineage (NCBI taxonomy): Eukaryota > Metazoa > Chordata > Mammalia > Primates > Indriidae > Indri > Indri indri. The sequence goes on from RJWJ010002246.1 coordinate 37,406, forward strand.
GAAAAAATTAGCCGGGCATGGTGGCGCATGCCTGTAGTCCCAGCTACTTGGGAGGCTGAGGCAAGAGGATCACTTGAGCCCAGGAGTTTGAGGTTGCTGTGAGCTAGGCTAGCGCCATGGCACTCACTCTAGCCAGGGCAACAGAGTGAGACTCTGTCTCAGAAAAAAAAAAAAAAAACAACTGGGAGTATGAAAACGAAGAGTATATGATATCACCAATATCTTAGATGGAATCGACGACCTCGTTGAAAAAAAAAATCTAAGAACCATATTCGGTGGATAGGATCTGATCTTAGCAATTTTGGAGCAGTACCCCAACAAAAGAAGCTACAGGAGGAACTTTCTGACTTATCAGCAATGGAAGATGCATTAGATGAGCTAATTAAGGATTGTGCTCAGCAGCTGTTTGAGTTAACAGATGACAAAGAAAATGAAAGACTAGCCTAAGTAACATATCAAGATATTCATAGCATTCAAGCCTTCCATGAACAGATTGTTATTGCAGTTAAAGCTCCAGAAGAAACCAGACTGGATGTTCCCACTCCCAGAGAGGATTCCATCACAGTGGACATGAGGAGCATCAAAGGACCTATCGATGTCTACCTGTGTGAAGTGGAGCAGAGTCATGCGAGTCACAAAAGGTCTGAAGGTGTCATCTCTTCATCTGAGAGCAGACATCCAGAATGCCCTGAGGAAGAAGAAAATCCTCAGCAGAGTGAAGAATTGCTTGAAGTGAGAAACTGATAGCATTTAAGAATTCATGTATTGAGTTTTTTTGGGAACATCCTACATGGGAGGATGGATGATGCATCAGTCTGATTCTCAGAGCAGTAATTCAGCCCTGCAGTGCTCTCCTTGTTAGCAGCAGCATTAATACTGGTAGTATCTTTGAGTAGTTCACTACTTAGATAATTATGGTTTCCGCATTTGAAAACAACTTTTTATAATTATTCACTGCTTTTTGTCAGCGAAATAGACATCTTGACACCTGAAATAACTTCATCACAAAGAGTTATGAAAACAGATGGTCAGGCCTGAGATGGATGTTCTTTGTGGGCGCTACCCTTTCCTTCAAGGATTGTATTGTATGTCACAAAAGAAATTGCCTTACACTGGTCATGTTTGCAGTTAGCTGTTGTACATTGGGTAGGTGTACACATGAATCTAAATGTGATGTGTTTGTGTATATATCTCTATAATGTTTAGAGTACTTATGAAATATGTCTAAGTGACATTTTTCACCCTTGTACAGCCAAAATAATGTATATATGGAAAGTAACAAATTCTCTAATTTCCTTGATATCTATGACTTATTAGAATCCTCTGGATGAGGGTTAGAGGAGAGTTTTTCCAAACTTCTACATGTAGAAGTATCATAAATGTGCTATACATTCACATTCATGGAGTTAATTAAAGCATTTTAATATGGTTCCCAATGCCGAAATCGGTATTGGATGCATCTTGATTTCAACCTGTCTACAGAGTTGTATGTCCCAGCAGATTGGTGGCATGCCCCAAGGCTCCGGGGGCAAGTCTAGAAATGCCATCAGATAATAGTGTTGTGAGACATGAGTTCAATCATGGTGAAAATTGGGAACTATTTTAAGGTTTTTGCAAGCAGATTTTTGTAATGTTTCTGTACGCAGCCTTGCTCTTCAATCAGAGGGGTTTTACTTACCGCAAGTTGTACCCTGCCCTCTCTCCAGCTCTAGTCCCACATTTCCACATACCTAGCTATTTCTACTTCATTGGGTAAGTCATTTACCACTCTGTGCCTCAGTTTACTCTGTAGTTTACCATTAGCCTGTGAGCTCCGTAAGGGACCTTGTCGTAATCATTGTTACATCCCAGCACCTTGTGCCGTGCCTGGCCCAGAAAAAGTGCTTAATAAATGTTTAAACAAAAAAAAAAAAAAAAAAAAAAAAGCTATGTACTGTTTGATTCTGACTATATGACATTCTGGAGAAGACAAAACTATGGAGACACTAAAATGATCAGTAGTTGCCAAGGGTTAGTGGGGAGGGATGAATAGGTGGATCATAGAGGATTTGTAGGGTAGTAAAACTGCTCTTTGTGACACTACTCCACTATATGGTAGATACATGTCATTTTACATTTGTCGAAACCCATTGAATGTACAACATGAAGAGTGAACCCTAATGTAAACTGTGGACTTGGGTGATAATGATGTGCCAATATAGTTTCATCATTTGTAACAAAAGTACCACTATTCTGGGGGAGGTTGTTGATAATAGGGGAGGCTATTGCATATGCAGGGTTGGGAAATATGGGAAATCTCTGTACTTTCTGTTCAATTTTGCTATAACCCTAAAACTGCTCTGAAAAATAAGATTTTTTTTTTAAAGGCAAAAGACCCAAAGAGTTAATGAAGTGAAACTTTGATGGAAAAGTGTGAGGAAAATAAATGAGACAGAAAATGGAGGGTTAGAGGAATATGGAATTACCTTTCTTAAAAAGGCATTGGCTTTTTAAATTGCAAGGTTACACGTTTCATTGTATAAAAATAAAATTTTAAAAGAAAAAAATTTGACAAACCACATAGTTTCACTATCTAAAGAAGACTAATGTTAAACTTTTTTTTAAATGTATGTGACATTTGAAAAATAAAATTGGCTTAAACTTTGCTATTGTAACCCCCTTGGTATTTTCTGTAGGCCAGCTTTTCCTTATTAAAAATCTATATCTGTTTTTCTTTTCCTTTGTTACTATTTGATAAAAATGTTATGTCAGTTATAATGAAGACTCAATCTGACTATACAAATACAATCCAGATTATCATCCTCCTGAATGATGACCTTAATTCATTCAAAAAACTCAAGATAGGAGACAAAAAGATGTTAAGTCAAAAGTCTATCATCGTATTGCAGAAACTTTCTGAATAAAAAGTACCGTATTGTCAGTTCCTTTACCAGAATCCATTCTGAAAGTAAACTTCTCAAATTGTGTATGGCTGCAATGAAAGTAAATGCTGGAAGAGTTTAAAGTTTGTTTTTGTTTTTTTTTTAATAAACAACGAAACTAACCCTCTCTGAGATACAGACAGTCCACATGGAGGTTAATCTCATTGCTCAGATTTGGACATCACCATGTGTGCAGTTTCTTTAATCCTCCTCTAGCTATCAAAATGGATTTAGCAGTTGGCATCCTCTTTTTCTGTCTGGGGCAATTGGAGCTTTGTAGAATTTGGCCTGGTACAGCAGTGACCCTGCCTCCCCAATTTAGATGATCCTCAGGCTTAGAACTTGATGTCATTGAGGACCTAGCATGGCTCCAGTGTGGCTGGTGACAGTACCAGGGGCCCTGCTTATGTTTATTCAGGACCAGGAATTACATTCAGCCTCTGATTTAATTTTCTTTGACACATTGAGTCTATGTTTTAGCCTACAGAACACTACAGCCGTGTCCTAATTCTCTCCACCCTACCCCTTTCCTACCTTGTGATCTTTATATTACTGCCTTTTACGGCATTGCTTCTCTCGGCTGATCGTCTTGCATTGGAAGTAATCACAGCACAGTGGAAAGGACAGCTCTGTATGAGCCATGTAAACAAGCAAAATTTATCACAACAAAGGAACCGAGAGCAGTGGCATGTGTTGGGATCAGTAATAGGTGATCTGTTCCCAGGACTGATTTGGTATTTTTCTACCAAGTGAGAGAGATCTCAAGATCTCAGTTAACAGGAACAAACTTGCATAATTTGTGTAATGACCAGTCTGAAGAACAGTAATTGTTATGATAACCACTGCTTTCTGAGGCCTATTCGACATCTAGTTTAATGCTAGGCACCAGATGCACAGAAATAGGTTGGTTTAAGAATAAGGCCCTTATACTTGAAGAGTTTACAATACTAGTAGGGGAGACAGATTCATAAACTGGTTACCACATTGCAGCGAAATCACTGAGTAATACTGGCAAGTATAGGGAGCTGTGCGTACCAAGGAGAGAACGTGTCCGAGACCTAGGGAGCAGAAAAGGCTAGGCCATTTTTTAGAAAGAAATCATGTGTTTGACTCTTTTCTGTGCAAAGTTTGGCCTATGCCCACTCTCATAATCCTTTGCTTATATGTTTTTCCACCCCTCCTGTGCCAGGTTAGCTCCCTTCATTGTTGCATATGCCTCCTGCACTTATCACAGTTATCGTACTTACAATTAAATATTTCTTACCGAATTGCTTAATTTTTGTTTTTCCTACTGGATTGGCAGTCTGTAAGGGCAGAGACCCTGCCAGTCTTGTTTCCTACTGAATCTCCAGCATGGGAATTTTGGCACCCAATAAATATTTGTTGAATTAAAGATTAAATCCTCATCCTTTTAGAGTCTTTGGGTTTGTCTCAATTATGTACAGTGGGTATGAGGTTTAAGAAAGAATAGCCTATAATCTTACAGGAGAAACATCCCACACCAGATTGATTATCCTTGTAATAACATTGTTAGGTGGCCAACCTGCGTCTTTATTTTTAGGTTATGAGCTATAGTACGGGGTAGACAACTCTGACACTAGGTTTTCTCTCTTTTACATTTTCCACTCTGTCACTTTTTGCCTAATGATGCTGCTATTTCCTGTGGGGGGAGGGGGACAAAAAAACTCCAACAAACAGGGGCTAAAAAATGGCCGATATATTAGTTTGAACACCGGTATCTCACCCAACAGCCCTTCCGTTCAAACTCAATATGTGATCGTTACTCTTTGAAACTGCTAACTTTGTGAAGATATTGGAGTAAACTACATTCTTCTCCAGGTTCAGCCAGCATGTGTGGAGTGTACCAGATACAAGGCTGAAACTTTTTTCATTCTCTACATTTGACTGTTGCAGGTCAGGGTTTGGAATTGACCTGGGCAGGATCTGTGCCTGTCTTGAGGAGATGGTAGTGAGACTCTTGACAAGAGTGTCATCTGTCTAGCTCACCACTCTATCCCTAGCACCTAGGAAGGTGCCAGTTATAGGTACTCAGTAAGTATTTGAATGAATGCATTTGTTGCCTGCATAGTGCACAGGTTGTATTTCCTTGACCTGTGTCCACTTTTTTCAGACAGATATCACCTTCCACTCTCTTTTTAACAGGACACTTTCTTACCCATAGTAATTGGCCCCATCCTTGTAAGTCAGCAGATAAGAGATTGAAATGTCTCTTCGATTCATCTTTTTAAGGTTGCTGAGTCCTTGGTTAGGTGGATGTTACTTTTCTCTTCAGCCTGTCCGAACATTTTGAGGCTCAGATAATCTAGAGTATTGTAGCTGAAAGATACCTTTATGTGGCTATCTCTCACAACTTTCTTATTATGCAGATGGGGAAAACTGAGGCCTACAGAGGGGACATAGTTTGCTTAAAGTAATTCAGCATATTAATGGCAGAGTCTGGACTAAGAACACAGTCCCCATCACATTGCCTCTTTTTTTAATATTGTTTTTAAAGGTTAAATAACTCTGGAAGGAAGAGTTCACAAAAAAGCAAACCTTTTTTTTTTTTTTTAATGAAGTCATGTTGAAGCAGTAATTCCGATCACACACATTATAAGCCAGTTAGGAACAGCACGTTGCAAATTTGCCAGGATTTCACAGGAGTACTCACAAATCTTCAGAGTTCCAAACCCTTGTCCTAGCTCAAAAAGAAAGCAGTAGCTGCTGGAATTGAATAGATTTGAATTTTTCGTCTTTATGGGAGCAAATACCAGAAAAGTTGTAGTGGTCTTTTGGGAAAGATTCTTGGCCCCATTTTCCCTACAGTGTATGCATCTGACAGCTGGGCCATCACTGTATTTTTAGACATAATCTGTGGGATTATAGAATGGTTTCATTTCTTTTAAAGCTATGCTGCAGAAATGCAAGCTGTGTAGAAAATGGTCTTTCTTTGTAGCAATTTGGAAACTAGTATGTAGATAAAGAAGAAAAAATCATTTTTATTTAATCACTGATGTAGATCCCTGTATCCTAGTATTTTATCTTAAAGTTATAGTATTTTATCTTCCAGTTGTGATTGTATTCTTTCTAATTCAGGAGAAACAAATGCTCAAATGCAGAAATACTAGAAGTAGAAATAAGTCTTCACTGCTTTATGTCATATCACTAATCTTCATTTCCTTCTCTATAGGTCATGGGAGATACAATTGACATATTCTTTATAAGGTTTTAAAAATAATTCATTACAAACATCCACTGAGCACCTACTGCTATTTATTGAACACCATCTATATCCCAGGAACTGAGCTTGCCTGATGTATTAGTTCATTTACTTTATATCTCACAATAACATAAAAGGTAATAGATGGTAACCTCATTTTTTATGAGAAAACTGAAACTCTAAGCAATTTAGTAACTTGTCTAAGGATCAAAAGTATGAAATAGTAGAGCAAGAATAGGAACCCAGGTCTGTCTGGTCTCAGAATCCATGTTCTTTCCCCAACAGTAGGTAGTCTCCACTAGTTTTAAGAAGAAGTTGATTGGAGGAACTGGAATGGATAGTTCAGAAAGGTTTAGTAATTCTAAATATAATTGTGAGGAATTTAATTCTAGGTATTGTACTGTAAAATAGAATTCACATATAGCTGCTTGTTCATAAGTATTTATTTTGATCTAGAACTGTCATTTCAAGGTTGTTACTACTTTCTCTCTTGACTACATGAATGAAAAAATTTGGAAAACATGGTTTATTACGTTAGCATCTCAAAATGTTCATTTGGAAAAGGCTCTTTCCTTTTGTTCACAGAACATTTACAATTTAACGAAAAATTAACAAGATAAAGTTGCCCTAAAATTTGGAGGAAAAAATCAGTATCACTGGAAGTTAATTCCTACTTTCTGCCAGTGACTATTTTAGAAAAAATATGCATGTGATTTAGAACTTAGCAGGTGCGATTTTGTTGTTCTTCAGACTGGAATGACTAAGAAGCTACAACTATAGTAATGTTTATCCAAATTGTACACAGAATGATGTATTAAGATGATAGGAAGAAGCTATTCTTCCAGGAAGTAGAAGAAATTAGAAGTAGCAGGACACCTCAAGCCTAACAGGCAAGACCTCGATAGCTTTGGAAAATGGTCTTGAAAAAGGAAAAAAAAACACTAAAAACTTAGAGGCAGGTCCTACCTCTGCTCACTTGTACATTTGACTTCTTGAGCCTCAATTTCTTCACCGGTAAAATGGGGGTAATGGTACCTTCTCACAGAGTTATTCTGAAGTAATGGTCATATGTGGATTTATTTTTAAATGATCAAGACGAAGAAATATGTTTTGAAACTAATTGAATTGCAGCGTTTTTCAAGTGACATGATTATACTTAAATAACCTGCTGTCAAACTTTGTTGCAGGAAATACAGTCTCTTTATACAGCTGGTTTCTACTTGTACTGTTTTAATGTAGTTAAAATGGAATTTAATTGGTCTAATATCAAACAATTGTTTCATTACTGATCATTCTGCAGGTTGCTGCCCTTGATTGATAGGCTCTGTACAATAGTGGAAAATGCAGAATTAGTTTCCCTTTTTAACTGTATTCATTTGTGGCAGGAAGAATGTGAAATAAGGATGGATCCTGAAAGGCCATCTGGGATGAGAAAAGGGAAGCATTGCAGGAGACAGAGGCTTCTTTGGTCTGGCTTTGGCTTGACTTGTCACTTGCACCTAAAGTGGTCACAAAATGTGCTACCTTGTTAACATTAAAAACAAAGGCCAAACAGTCTTCTCCATGCCCTCCCTGCCAACATCTTTCCCACCGTCTACATGTAGCTCATTGGGACCACTGCACTTACCCAACAAATACGTATTAATCACCTCCTATAAGGATAGCTTCTCAATAATCCTTTGTCCTGAAGCTCCATTTAATTATTGGGAAAAGCCTTTTAAATTCCAGGCAGCTGGCCTAAAAGTGACTTTTAGGAACATACATAATTTGTAAGTCAGGATCTGTCATGCTGGAGCAAAAAGAGCTCTGGAAGATAAACCTCTGGATTTCATTTATCCGGGATATTTTTGCCCCCTCTAATAGAGCATAAGATGATCATTGTGCATTGTCAACAGACTAGATCCTAGATGTATTAGGATTCTCCAGAGAAACAGAGCCTGTGGATGGGTAGAGGGAGGGAGATTTATTATAAGGAATTGGTTCACATGATTATTGAGGCTGAAGAATCCAAAATCTGCCCAGTGGGTTAGCTGATTGGAGACAATAGGGGAGCCAATGGTGCAGTTAGTTCAAAGGCCTGCAGGCCAGACAGCCAGGAGAGTCAATGTTCCAGTTCAAGTCTGAAGGCAGTCTTCTAGAGGGTTTTCTCTAGCATGAGGGAGGCTGGTCTTTTTGTTCTCTTTAGGCCTTCAACTGATTGGATGAGGCCCACTCACATTATGGAGAACCATCTGCTTTACTCAAAATCCACTGATTTAAATGTGAATCTCGTCTAAAAACACCCTCACAGACAAACCCAGAATGTTCGACCAAATATCTGGGCACCACATGACCCAGCCAAGTTGACACATAAAATTAACTATCATACTAGATTTAATGAAGAACACAAGACCTAGAGATTCTTGAAGTATTGGTCATCATTTTTATGCCTATTAATAATATGACTGTAGCTCTTTCCAAAGTATTTTTATATACGTTATCTCAACAGATCTTCATAGCAGTTCTTGTGAGGTTATCAGAGTAGAGATACAATTCCATATGTCGAAAGAGGATACTAAGACCCAGGTAGATTAGGAGACTTACTCAAAGTCCCACAGCTGGTGAGTGGCTGAACTACAGCTTACCAAGGTCTTGTAACTTCCAGCCCAGGCATTTCCCCCTTGGCCATGTTCTCTGTGGCATCTGGGGAATTCTGGAAATAGTTTTGAGTGTCTTGTGGCTTTTCTTGTAACTAGTATCATACTACTCCTTAGAATCATTTTGTGTTAACAAAATATGTATTGGCAGAACCTTGAGATTTTGTTTTTAGATGACTCTAATGATGCCCTGAGGTTGAAAGAAAGAAAGAAAGAAAAAGTTAGCAGAAAGAGTAATGTCAAAAAGTTATTAGAGCAGGACAAATGGATTGTGCTGCCATGTTCAAGGCTGTTAGTTTTGTAGGCAGTGAGGAGGAAAGGCACTAATGCAATGTGACAGATCTGGAGCAAAACCCAGGGCACTTAGCAAACTGCAGAGACTCAACCAATGGCAAGGCTCAAATCACAAGGTTTGACTGAATAATATTTGATATTGCAAAGAGTTGTTTCATGTTTTTGGGAGATACAGATCGTTTCAGGGAACCTAGTTTCTTTTTTTTTTTATTTCACCATATTATGGGGGTACAGATGTCCAGGTTACGTATGTTGCCCCTGCCTCCCCACTCCCCACCAAGTCTGAGCTTCAAGTGTGCCCATCCCCCGGATGGTGCACATTGCACTCCTTGTGTATGCAAATACCCGTTCCCTCCTCCCCCCTCCCGCCTCCCCCTTGCCCAACATCCAATAGATGTTATTCCTGTATGTACACTTATGTGTTGATCAGTCAATACCAATTTGATGGTGAGTGCATGTGATGCTTGTTTTTCCATTCTTGGGATACTTCACTTAGTAGATGTGGTCCAGCTTTATCCAGGAGTATACATGAGGTGCTATATCACCATTGTTTCTTAAAGCTGAATAGTACTCCATGGTATACATATACCACATTTTATTAATCCACTCATGTATTGATGGACACTTGGGTTGTTTCCACATCTTTGCAATTGTGAATTGTGCTGCTTTATAGCACAATGTTTATACATTTGGGTGCAGGTGTCTTTGTTATAGAGTATCATTTGTTCTTTTGGGTAGATGCCCAGTAATGGGATTGCTGGATTGAATGGTACTTCTACTTGTATCTCTTTAAGGTATCTCCATATTGCTTTCCACAGAGGTCGCACTAGTTTGCAGTCCCACCAGCAGTGTATGAGTGTTCCTATCTCTCTGCATCCACGCCAACATTTATTGTTTTGGGACTTTTTGATAAAGGCCAGTCTCACTGGAGATAAGTGATATCTCATTGTGGTTCTGATTTGCATTTCCCTGATGTTTCGAGATGTTGAGCATTTTTTCTTATGTTTTTTGGCCATTATTCTGTCTTCTTTTGAAAAGTTTCTGTTCATGTCCTTTTCCCACTTTTTGAGAGGGTCGTTTGATTTTTTCTTGTTGATTTTCCTGAGTTCTAAGTAGATTCTGGTTATCAGCCCTTTTTCGGATTTGTAGCATGCAAAAATTTTCTCCCATTCTGTAGGTTGTCTGCTCTTGTGACAGTTTCTTTGGCTGTGCAGAAGCTTTTTAATTTGATCAGGTCCCATTTATTTATTTTGGTTGTTGCTGTGATTGCCTTTGGGGTCTTCTTCATAAATTCTTTGCCTACGCCAATGTCTAGAAGAGTATTTCCAACATCTTCCTCTAGAATTCTAATAGTTTCACTCCTCAGGTTTAAGTCTGTTACCCAGAGTGAGTTGATTTTTGTGAGAGGTGAAAGGTGTGGATCCTGGTTCAGTGTTCTACATGTGGCTATCCAGTTTTCCCAGCACCATTTATTGAATAAGTATTCTTTTCCCCAGTGTATGTTTTTGTCTGCTTTGTCAAAGATTAGGTGGCTGTATGAGGATGGTTTTATATCTGGGTTCTCAGTTCTGTTCCCCTGGTCAATGGCTCTATTTTTGTGCCACTACCAAGCTGTTTTGATTACTACAGCCTTATAATAAAGTTTGAAGTCTGGTAAGTTGATACCTCCCATTTTGTTTTTATTGCCTAGAATCAGGGAACTTATTTTCTTGATTTTAGCTTTTGGGAAACAGCCTCATGGTCCTGTGAAGGTAGTTGGTATGGCCTAGGATAACTACCATGCAAGCATTCTGTCCCTGCACATCCCCAGCCTGGGTAGGGATGTGATGCTAACAGGGATTTTGGAAGAGAAATGCCTAATGTGAAACTAATTGAAGTAGCTGGATATTATCTATTCAGAGAGAGAATAAAATAGAAAAGAAATCTTATCAGTATTCAGCTTGGTATTAGAAAATTGACCTAAAGAAGGTCAGAAGATAACGTCGTCATCTGTCTGAGGACAGGATGCTTTGATTTTCTAGCCTTGCTGATCTATGACTGATCCCACTGCTGCAGCCATGTGCAAGGAAACCATCACAGCTCTCAAGAAAAATAGAACTTGCCTGAAAGACATCTTCGTAAGGGAAAGAGTAGTTTGACTCTCTACCCTGTAAGTCACCATACCTTTGAAGTCTCTTACTAATTGTTGCCGCCAGTATGGCATGGTAGTTAAGAGTGTGTTCCTTAGTAATCAGACGTTCCTGGGTTCATATCCTAGCTATGGACTTTACTAGCTGTTTGACCTTGGGAAACTTACCTAACCTCTGAACCTCAATTTCTTTATCTCTAAAATGGGGGTAATAAACATACTCCTGGACTTGTTGAGATTGTGGTGAGATGATACATAGAAAACATTTAGCACTGGTGCCAAGCACAAAGTTAGGGCCCAATAACGTTAGAAGAAAAACTGGCGGGGAGAAGGAAGAGGCTTATGTTGTCTATCAAACAGGTATCAGTGAGTATTTAGACATCTATTCTTCTTTAACTATCTGGTCTAAGCTGAGATAAATGGTTTTTCCCTCAAGATCCCATAGTACACCTGAGGTAGGGCTAGAATGGTTAAAACAGGCTTCCCTTACTTAATACTCACATGATAGGAAGGAGAAATTAAGAGAGAATGATTCCAAGTAATTGGACTCAAAAGGTATAGGTTATCCCTCTCGATCCTCTGAAAGGAATCACCTTTCCTTCCTAGCTCTTGGCTTACCTGAACTACCCTCCCCCAACTGTCTGACAACTCAGAACTGACCAAAGGTCAAGTCTTGACACTTTGCCGTTGTATCCCTGCTTTCCTTCAACTCACTTCATTTTGGCAATTTTTCCCTTTCTTGTCATGCCATGACCTCTACAGAGAGTGGGCTGATAAAAGGGGCAAAGTGAATCCTGCCACCCCCTGCAGAGACAGACCTCTTATTTGGCACACCGTAGAGGGAAACATATTTCTGGACACATTAGAAGTATTCTCTGCCTGGCCCTGGGTGCAGAGCCTCCTATTAGGATTCTATAGTTTTATTACTTTGTGTGTCTTCTGAGGGGCCCCAACAACCATGAGTTTATAGGCTATCTTCCAAGGTTTGTTTCTCTGTACATAAACCCATTTTAAAATTTAACCCACTTGTACATTGTGCCCTCCTTGTGTAGGATCTACACCTCTATGAGAAGTCCATCCCTTCACCCTCATCAAAGCCAGAGATGAGCTCAGTTTCCTGCCTTTTTTTTTTTTTTATAGGTTTTCCAGTATTTTTCTTGGTCTACCCAGAATTCCAAAACCCTGTTTGTTTGTGGCTTGTGGCTTTTCCCCAATATTCTTTACCTTCTGTAGGTACCCAAATCCTGAAGAACATAGTATCAGATGCGAAGACAGAAATCCCAAATATGTTAGAGTGGTTCAGGATTTGCTGTTTTGCCTATCCGAACCTATTTTACCATCTGAAAAGTGGGAGTAGGGGAGATCACCCACATTGTCAACCCAGTTTAGTGTGAAAGTCACAGCATTTTACACACAGAACCAATTCTTTCCTGTTACAGTTCTCTAAACCTAGGCAGTGTAGACTAGAAGAAGCTGTGGGAAAATATGGGTCAGTCATGCCAGGCTTTAGTTGTTTTCTTAGTTGCTTGCCTGGTGCTGGGAAGGCCTGTGGAGATTGCAGATGCAGGTAGCCTTTTGTACTTTTTAGCAAAATGATTGCCAAAAATTAACCATCTTCCCTCCCCTGTCCTCTCAAAAAAATTTCTATTTGGCTTATGAATTTTATCTTTTCATTTTGCTCCAGTTTTTCTGTACAAATTGGGCGGGGAACCTGTGGCCTTCTGATTTCAAGATTGTTCTTTTTTAAGCACCAAAGGAGGCAAGAAAAGCTTCATCTTTCTCTGCTGCACCCCTTTTAATAAAAGAATTTGTTCTGTAAAATTTGGATTCAGCCAAAAGCCTGTACTTAAGGACCTAGAAGGCCACATGGAGTTTGTGTGTATCCATAATCTCACTTTTAGCCAGACTGTGTAAGGAAAAAAAAAGCATCTTTTATGTCAGATTTTATAAGTACACATTTATTTAAAAAGCTAAAGCATTTTAAAAAGCAGTATACTTTGAGGGGGAAAGCCTTTGCCCATCAATATACAACTATAGTGTGATCACTGTTCTGGAATCTTGAAGACTTGGCACATTTTTACCACCACATTTGTTGAGTTGTGTTTTGGAGCTGGACTTTGGCTATTTTACTTACGAGCAGTAGCTGTGGGCTAATCTGAACATCATTTTTCTTTTTTCTCCAAATAGCATGGTTCTTACTCTGCCTATGTCACATGCTGTGAGGCTCAAATAGAGTAATTCAACTTAAAGTTCTTTCCAAGGGCAAAGCATTATATTAGCATAAAATAATGCATGGTTTGTAAGGATATATCTTTTTAACCTTTTGTTTTTTTTTTTTTACGACTTTGTTGAGGCATATTTCACATATCATGTAATTCACTTTGTACAATTCAGTGATGTTTAATAAACTTAGTAAATTTAACTAAATTATGTAACCATTACCATAAATAAGTTTAGAACATTTTCATCATCCCAAGAAGAACCCCTATCCCCCTTTACTGTTAATCCTGACCCTCAGCTCCAGGCAGTCCCTAATCTACTGTCTTCATCTGTTTGCCTTTTCTGGACATGGCATATAAGTGGAATCAAACAACATGTGTTCTCTTGTGTCTTGCTGCTTTCACTTAGCATGATGGTTTTGAGGTTTGTCCATGTCATAGCATACGTGAGTAGTCTGTTCCTTTTTGTTGCTGGATAGTATTCCATTGTATGGATATATTAATATCATACATTTTGTCTATCCATTTACCAGTTGATGGACATTTAGGTTGTTTCCAGTTTTTTACTATTAAGGACAAATATTTTCATTTCTCTTGGGTATAAGGGCATATCCTTTAATTATAAAAGTACTATGTGCTTATTCTGAAAAATTCTTTATATACGGAAGTATAAAACTTGGTAAATCAAAGTCACCCCCCTAATTCTGCTTCCCTGATGTGGAAATGTTAGTAATAATAATTATCATCATTTTCTGAGTTTCCTGAACATTTGCTATATGGCAGGTATTGTGCTACTATATTAATATATATATGTGTGTGTGTGGGTGTGTATATATCGATGATATATACACTTACATATTCAGTTATTTTCTGTATATATGAAATAATTGAATTTTCATCATATTTCTTTGTTTTTTTTGATCACTCACCCACTCACTCTCTGACTGAGTCGCCTCATATTTCTTTGAAGTTGATACTCACCCCCCACCCCCAGTTTTATGAAAGAGGAAACTGAAGTTTGAAGATTAAATGTAAAGTCACACTTCTAGTAATTGGCAGAGCCAAAATTTGAACATGGGCAATCTTCCAGGCTTTCCAAAATATGCAGTTTTTTTAAAAAATAAAAATTATGTACTTATTCTGTAGCTCATTTTATTTCACTTAATTTGTCTTAGAGATTGTCCCATGATAGGATTTATAGATCTATCTCATTGTTTTTAATGGTTGCATTAATGGATATGCCCAAATTTGTTAAATTCATCTTTTGTTGGTAGTAGTTGGGTTGTTGTTATTTGTTCTCTATTATGAACAGGACTACAGTAAATAGCCTCGTATAATACTTTGCTTATGGCATTGTTTTGGTAGCATAAAATCCTAGAAAATTTCCAAGTAAAAGTTTTTTAATTTGAATTTTCATGCTGCTTCCTTCTCCCCCAAATGGTAGTAAATCACTGCCCCTACCTTCACTGTCCTGCTGCCTCACTGCTACAATTGGATTATAAGAGATCCTGTTTTTCCACTCTCACTAATGCTGTATAATTTATTATTACTGTAATGTGGGCTGTGATATCGATCATATAAATGTTCCAGAGAGAAGTTAGCATGTCAGGGAAATGCAGTGAACAAATGGTAAATTAACAGTAGTTTCCAACTTCTTAGTAGGTGAGGATGTGGTATTTCTCTAGATGCTCAAGAGCTTCAGTATTGGAGTATCCCAGACTTTATTTAGTTCAGATTAATTTAAGATGACTCATGTGGTCTATGATCTAAAATGAACACTGTTTGAGATATTTCAACCATAGCCGTTTCCATTTTCTTTGACCTGTAACCTAAATGCTCTGGATTCATGGTTACCTTTCACTTCATTGCTGCCTACAGGATTCCTGCCTTGCCCCCAGCTCGGTTTAAAGTGAAGCTGAGAGGAAGGGATGAGAAACTAGACATCTGTGATAAGTGTGTTTGTCCTTTAAGGAGAGGTAAATTTTCCATCACAGTGGCAGTAAAGGAATCAAGGACACAGAGTGTCAGATGTTCCCAGTTATCCTGCTGGAGCTAGAGTCTGCCATACCTCTCAGTTATCCTGCAGGAGCTAGGGTCTGCCATACCTCCCAAATCTTGTGAGCCCTGGTTAGCATGCCCTGTGGATTTTGCCTATGCCTTCTGATCCTTTCTTTTTTCACTACCCAGGCTTGCTTGGTGTCTGCATCCTGAAGCCCTGTTAGTCTAGAGAGATGCTGCCCTCTGCTGGTGGTCTGTAGGACACCCGCAGCCGTTTGGATGGGTCTGATCACTAGGGTAACTGACAACATGGAGGCAAAGTCATAAAGCTTTCTGTAGTCTCCAACTTCATGACCCGGTCCTAAGACTTTTCCAATGAAAATAATTCATCAGACATTAAAAAAGATACAAATACAGAAATTTTCATTGCGGCATTATCTGTAGTGGCAAAAGAATAACATCTAGGTATCTAGCAGTAGCTAATTGTGTTTCTACTCGGAGGAATGGCTTGCAGCTGCTAAAGTTGGCTACATAAAAGACAACATAGAAGAATGAAAATATTTATCACAAAACAATAACCAGACCGAATATACCAATTGTAGTCATGGAAGATATATCTTATGTAGGATAAGGGCTAACCTGGAATCTTCAAAACTACTTGTCAAAGCTGGAATAATTATTAGTTAACAATGGGGAGGTAGAGACTGGCTGAATGATTGACTGGAAGCCTGACTAAAATCTAGAATGAGTCTTGCAGAGTGACCAGTAAGGTCTAGAAGTCTGGTTTTTTTTTTATCCTCTTCAATCATCTCCCTTTCTTGACCATCCCTTTGTTGATGAGTATTTAGGTTTTTCTGGCTTTTAAAAATTGTAACAATGTGCCAGTTATCATCCCTATCTTTGTGAACATATGTGAGTATTTCTGTAAGATAGAGAGTACAAATGGGATTCTTGGGTCAAAGGGTACAGTTTAAATTTGGATAGATACTGTAAGCTGTTTTCAAGTTGTATATCAACCACCAGCATTGTATGAGCATACCCATTTCTTCAAAACTGAAATATTCTCAATATTAATTTTTTGCCAGTCTGATGGATGAGAAATGGTTTATAATGGTTGCTTTATTTTGAATTTTTATTAGTGACCTTTTCATTATTATCCATACTAATCATATTAGGGCATCTTTGCCTGGTCATAATCTTTGTCCATTGGGCAGTTTGCTTGTCTTTTACTTACTGATTTGTAGGAGCTCTTTATATTTTACAAATATTAATAAATGTGTGTGTAAGTATGTATGTATATTTTGGAATCTTTGCCTTTTAGAAGTCAGAGATTTATATAGATGCAAATTTGTTCTTTTCCTTAATAATGTCTGGGTTTCATGTTATGCTTAGAAAGAGCCCCCCAACCATGGCATATAATGTATATTCTCTTATTTTTTATCCTGATACTTTTCCAGCTGAATCTTTTTGTGTGTATGTGATTAGTTCTTTTGCATCTCAGGAAATTCCTGTTTCATGAGCTGTCAGCAAATTTTATGGCCAAAGAAAAGAGAATGAATTTTTAATTCAGAAAGATACTGAGAAAGCAGAGCGGTATGTCCTTTTGTTCATGGTTGCTTTTGGGTTATAGACGTGGGACAAGGCTGCTTTCCTTTCCCCTCTACCCCACTTATTAATATATTAGTACTTTTCTTAATTATCTTTTTTAAAAGTACCTGTTATGTTTACTAACAATAATAACTGAATGGTACTTCTGTTTATAAAATATTTCCACATACATTCTAATTTGTTCCTAAGAACACTCCTGAATTAGGGCAGTATGTATAATTATCCCTATTTTATAAGTGAAGAAACAACGAGTTTACAGGTAACAAATGGCAGAGGTTTTTTGACTCCAAACATTCTAGCTGCTTTTCTCTTTAGTTGTCTGAATTTCGGGAACATATGCATGTTGACCTATAATCAGTGTTCTGTTGTTCATCTCTTTGAAAAAGTCTTGTGACTCAGCTACTGCTTTCTGAGTTTTGCACCCTTCTTGGATAAAAACCCCAAACCCCTTGTTATGTTTCATAAGGGTTTGTTTGGTGCTTTGTGGGGGAATGGAGAAAGTTTGGAAGGTTGGGATAATTAGAATTATGAAATAGTTGAAATAAATATTGTGTTGCTGCTGGTTTAATAGCCTTTTCTAGTTTCCAGTGTCTGGCCTCTACAGAATTTACCATATACACATTCGTGATTTTAGAAGTGCTATATGGGCCTTGAATAGACCAAGATTTCACTTCCAGTTCTGTACCTGGATCCCACTCTGGAACCCCCAACTATATGTGCCAGCCTCACTTGCCTCTCACAGGTCTGTCTATAAGTCATATCATATTGCTGAGTGTTGATTTTCAAATCATTGTGACTTATATAGTGAAGCATTTACTGTAAAAAGCACCCTACCATTTTGTTTAATTTCTCTTTTCAATTAGGGAATTATAACAGTGGAACTGCATTCTATGCAATTTTTAATGTCTTAGCCTGGAAGTTTAGCGATTTCTTTTTATGCAGCATTCATCTGAGAATTCTCAGTGTTACATGATGAGGCATCTTAGCTCTCTAACTTTGTATTAACTTGATTTGAACAGAGACATTCAGTGGAATCCAAGCAAGCATCTTATTTGCGTGAAAAGTGAACTTCATCAGGACTGAGTAAATATCATTGAAAAGGCAAAACCTGACTTTGAATCCACAGTTATATCATACTAGGGCCAAAAGGGCAAGTAAGATTGTGAAGAGCCGTTTTTTTCAGGAATAGGCTTACAAGGATTGCCTTAATGCATTTGAATGTCTTTTGCAAAGAAGAAAGATATAGTGAATGGGAAGGTCTGTTTTGGACAGAGTTGTAGAGGCTTGAAAAGCATTCAAGAAGAAAGGGAAAATTTCAGTGTGGTGGCTAGTTCATTGAGGAGGGGTTATATAATGATTTACCTTTATAATCATTTTTGTGCTAAGCTAATTTGCAAAGGGATTTCTGCTTATGGTGGTGGATTTTTGTCTATGTCAAGATGAGCCTTAGGCAAAGTTTATTTTTAGGATTTACTCTCCCAACCTGTTGGACTTGCCTCTCTGGCTCCTGCTGGCTTTATCCATAGCTCCTCCCACAAACCTACACCATCACCACCTGTCTTAGATTCTATCATCATGGATTGAATATGACAGGTAGCTGATAAACCAATCAGTGCTCTTAGAACACTGGCGGGCCACTTGTTGGGGGATATATGAATACTAATTAGGATCTTCAGGAAATAAATTCTCTAACCTCGAAAGTTTTTCATTCTAGCTAGTGGGAATAAGACCTATTTTTAGCCCTGGGGAGCCCCTGAAATTGTTTCTTCTGTTTCTTTTGGGTGGTTCTTTCCCCTGCCTTGGGTAGTTTTCTCTTATACATGCACTGATTGGACTTGCTGACC
This sequence comes from Indri indri, assembly GCA_004363605.1. Taxonomy (NCBI): domain Eukaryota; kingdom Metazoa; phylum Chordata; class Mammalia; order Primates; family Indriidae; genus Indri; species Indri indri. The sequence continues at coordinate 56,274 of RJWJ010002246.1, forward strand.
CTCTGCACATCCCAGTCCTTTTCCCTTCTAGCTCTCTGCTCTGTGAATTCCAGCTGCCTTGACTTCCTGGACGCCCAGCTCCAAATCCTTGTCTCTGGGAGACTGTTGAGCTCTGCTTGGGCTCTCCCAGCTTCAGGCTGGAAACTCTGTCAGCACTTAGGTGGGGCATTTGTAGTACTTACCTCGTTAGTTTCCCCTTTCTCAGCAATCAGTGGCCTTTGCTGCCTGAAGTCCAGTACCTGAAAATCACTGTTTTATATATTTTGTCCAGTTCTATAGTTGTCTCAGTCAGGAGGCCAAATCTGGTTCCCATTACTCCATTTTGACCAGAGGCACAGAAGTCCATTTGCAAACTTTTTTGTACTTTTAAATGTACTTATGTTTTCATAAAAGAGATCAAACTGATTTTTTTCATGGGCTTCTTTGTAATATTATAGCCACATGTATTATATAGATTTATTAGCCAACCCCTTATTGCAGAATTTGTCTTGAGTTTTTAAATTTATTTTGCTGTTAATACTATATACAGTACTGGAATGAATGTCTTCTCACTCCCGCACAAGTATTTCTGTAGGATACATTCTTAGAAGTGGAATTGCTGGGTTAAATGGCATGTGCAGTTTAAAGGATGGGCTTGATTTTAATAAGTAATGCTAAAAATGACCTCTCAAAATGTTGTACCAACTTACATAATGATTGTGTGATGGAAGATGCTAAAAAAAATCCTCCAAATTACTACTTTGCATTGACACTGATAGGATATATAGGAGAGTTTATCTTCCCATAGCACAAGAATTGTAACTGAAATTGGATAGGTCTAAATTTTGGCAGGCAAATTCTTAGATTGGTGTGATTTGTAGCTGGCTTATCTGCTAATCCAGTTAAGTAACTCAGAGGAGTATCTGTGAGGTTACTTTGCATAGTATACAGATGTGAGCTCCTCGTGCCCACATCCCTGGTACTATTCCCTTCAGCTGCAGTGCCATTTAAGTCTTGCAGAGATGCTTGGGTTTCTGTTCAAGCAGCATTATCAAGAAGAGAGGCTTGGACAAGTACCAGGAAAGCATTTCCTAGAAGTCTTTGGTCTCTTCTCAGGTCTGGAATTGGTTCTTTCTCTGCTTTCCACACTGATTTGTCCTTTTACATCTGAGCCCAGGATGAGTTCTGTGGAGGTTCTGTATAAATCATGCCTTTTGTTCCAAATGAGGGTTGTTCCCAGGAATCTGAATGGGTTCTGAGAGTGAAGGGCACAAGAGAGGAGTGGTTCAAGTTATCAGTGGAGATCTATCCTTCCTTACTTGACATCTGGTTTTAATTCCTTGTTCAGTTTTATTTGGAAGCCTTGTCAAAAAGCAAAATGCTCTGGGATACAGTGAGTGGAGCAGTATAGCTGCACAGCTTAGCTATCACTGCCTCTGGGAAGCCCTTCTAGACATCCATCAAATAATAAAATACGTATTAGGTACCAAGAACACACTGGTGAGCTACTCCCACTCTAGCTAAAATGAACACCTCTCCTCTGAGCATATCTTGTGTTTTACCCCTCTTCTAAGATATGTATTGTTGTCTCTCCCACTGGCTTATACTCCTCAAGGGTAGGATATTGACTCATCTCGACCTAACCGTCCCCAGCTTGGCACAGAATAGGAATTGCTCAGTGTTGAACTGCTCTGAATACTGAATTCTTTGTCTCTAATTCTGGAGCAAAGAATGGAAAGTAGTCTTTGATGGCTACTCTAGGGGACCTCTTCCCCATGGATGTCTGAGCAAGCACTCTGTCACTAATGGGCTTGAGAACAAAGATTCCTATGGAGAACCTAACTCAATATGCCAGGGAATGAGGAAAATTATAACTATTGCTAGGTGTGTTGGGCCCATGATAGGTACTTTAGTAATGTGATAAGTATTATACATACATTCTCAACCAAAATGGCCTGATCCCAATTTTGGGGAGGTAAGGGAATCAGAGAGATGAAACTGTTCTTACTTACTGTGGGACCCTGAACATGTTTAACTCCAAAGGTCACTATACCTGCTTCTCCCTTCCCCACAGTAAGTTTGGAAGAAGGCTAAACTACTGAATGAGTCAGAAAGAAGATACTTCCAGGTGATACCCCAAAATAGCACTTTCACCTGAGATTCAGAACAGAAAGTTATTGGGGATCAAAAGCATCTCTCCCCTCAGCTTGGTATATTGGTCTCTTTGTAATGTCCAATTAATTTCCGCAACCTTATACCTCACAAAATGGCAAGATTTTTTTTTTCCAGCTCTTTATCTACTTATCCTTCACTCTCTCACAGAATAGTGTCCTGAGTCAGCTACTACCATCAGTAAGGTTAACCGCATGCTCAGGGTGCTGCCTTGTGTCCTCCACAGAAAAGTTAAATGAGAAATAACCCAGTTGTGTGAGATGGGCATCCATACTCTTGGTACACTTTTTCTCGCTGGCATTGTGAAAAATTTAAATGTGCATATATTGATTTAGCTATCCACCTTGGGCAGAAATGTCCTAAGAAACTAATCAGAGTCAAAGATTAATGTGTAGGTTCTTTGTCATAGATGTTTGTAAGATACTGAAAAATTTGAAGCAGCTCAATCAAAAGCCCAGCAAAAAAGTATTGTTTAAATTATGCAATATCCATTAAGGGAACACATTGCTTCCATTAAATATAATCTTTACAAATAATAACTATTAGAGATATATGATAAATATTTAAGATATATGTCATGCAATGTGTTATATATTAAAGCTTACATAGTATATTACTAAATTTTTAAAATAATGTTTAATAACATTGAAGAAATAATATGGTGAGTGAAAAAGAGAAAATTATGTACAGTAGGTTCCAATTTTATAAAAAAAATAAAAAGTATATGCACACACAGAAAGAAAATGGCAGGAAGTATACCAAAATATAACTAATGTTACTAGCAGTTCTATCTAGGTAGTGGGATTAAAAGTATTTTTTTGTTTGTTTGCTTTCTGGTTGTTTTTTTTTTCTCCCACTAAACATGTATTACTTTATAATAAGAAAAGAAACATTGTTCTAAGTAATATTAACTGTAAATTTATTGATAATTTACTATATCCATGTAATTTACTATATGCCAGGCATTATGTTGTAATAAGATTATCTCTTTCATTTCTCAGAGACTCTATGGGATAGGTAATGCTAACAACCTATTTTACAGATGAGGATATTAAGACAAGTTATGTGATTTACCTAAGGTCACATAGCTAGTAAATTTGCAGAATCCAAAATTTGAATTTAGATTTGACCCTAGAACTTGCTTGCTTAACCTCTCTTTTATACTCTCTGTCTATGAAAGAAAAAAAATAGTCTTGTGTATTGAGAGAATGGGGGCTGAGTTCCAGTTCCAGGATATCCAGGAAGAGCATGAAAGTTTTATTGTCCCTTGTGCTGAAGTATATATCCCAATCTCTGATATTTCTGTTCCCTTTACTCAACATATTTAAAGGATAAACTGGCAAAAATCTGAGTTCCAAAGCCCTAGGTTGGATAATATTTCAAAATTGACCAAAGAGAAAGATGAGTGAATATATACACAGACAGGGAGTAAATACTAGGGAGCAAGAGAACAGTGCCTCCTTTCCTCAATTTACCAAACAGTGTTAGATTCCTATTGATAGGGAGATGCCCAAGACCTTTGGGGTCAGACAAGCTGCCAGTGGGGTAGTGACAGTACATATCCAATAGTCCTGGAGTTTGTTCAGTTCTCTCACTGCCATGTAAGCATAGTGTTGTGTTGTTAAAGATAATTTTAGTTACTTTGGACTGTGTACTTATTTAATCAATAACCCTGGAGAGGAACCATTCCCACTTAACAAATGGGAAGCTGAGCTCATAACATTGAAGTGCATTGCCCAAGTTTACAAAATTAATGCATGTTGTGTAATTGATATTTAATCCCAAATTTGTCTGACTCCAAAGCATGTAATTTGTAACTGCCTCTTATTTTAGTTAGCTGTTTCTGTAGAATTATGGATTTCTTGGAAGGCTAGTCCTTTTTGTTTTTAAATCCATCAAACATATATTAGGTATGCATTTGTGCTAGGCTCTATGATAGGTTCCAGGAACACGGAGCTGAATCAGACCCTGGTACCTTATTCTTGGAATACTCTTAGACCCATGGGCACATGGAGGCAGGCATACAAAGTGGTGAAACTGTGGAAGTTCATAGAATTGAAATATTTAGGGCAGGGAAGAATTGGGGGAGATTTCTTGAGGATGTAATGCCTGAATTAGCTGAGAATTAAATAATTCATGGAAACTAGGAACAGAAGGAACAGTACATGCAAAGGCACATTTGGGAAACTGCAAATAGCACTATTTGTTGAGAGCATTGGGAATATGAGAAGGGAGAAAGGAGAGGGTGGCAAGGCACTCAATCAGGAAGACCCTTGTGAGCCTGGGAAAGTGCTTTATTCTGAAGTCAGTGAAAGATTTTAAGTAGGAGTGAGTCTTAGAAAGCAGCCAGGATGGAGGATGGACTGGGGGAGAGTGGTATGGAGGAAAGAGAAATGGAAAAACATGGGAGCTAGCAAGACATACCCATAACGAAGTTCTTGAAATAAGCCAGATGGGGGAAAATGGTGGCCAAGACTAGGAGAATGGAGACAGAAACTATGGATTCAGGAAGGTTTTTTTGTTTTAGTTTTTCTAAAATGAACACGGGAATATATTAAGTAATATAATGAACTCATGTATCAGCTTCCATGACCATCATCCAGTGGCTAATCCTGTCCCACCCATACCTCCTTCCATGTCCTCCTCTTCCATTTTATTTTGAAGCAAATCTTAGATATCGTATTTCATTTGTTAATATTCCCATGTGTATCTCTAAAAGTTTTCTTTAATCCGTTGATTTCTCTCTTATCTTTTTTCCTCCTAATTTAACTTAAATGATTAGGTGATTTGTCTTGTTGAATTTACCACTGCCCAGATTTTCCTGATTGCATGCTTGTGATGTAGCTGAATGTGTTCTCTGAACTTTGTAGTTCTTTTATTTTAGTTGATAGATCTAGGGACTTAATCAACTTCAAGCCTTCAGATCCAATTTTTTTGGCAAGACTGCTTCACAGGGGCATTGAATTCTTCCATCAGAAGATATATATTATTTTGTTCTCTCTTGTAATGTTAGCAGCAGTTGATGATCCATATTGAGGATCTCTTATTTCATAGTAATATTCTAATTCCAGTATTTCTTATTCACTTATTAGCCAGAGTGCTTCTATAAAGAAATTTTTCCATAGCTATTTATTACCTGGGGGTATGTAATTCATCTGGGAAAGACAGGATAAACAGTTGATTTTTCCCTTTATTTAATAATTTTCAAAATGATGTATTGGTTTCCTAGCATCCTTCAATGGTGACAAATTAATTTTTTAGTGTCATTAATGAATGGATTTAATTATTTATATTTCAGTTAATTATTTTTTTAAAGATGTTCCCATTGTCCCATCTTTGATTCGTGATACCTCTTCAGGGTAGCTGATTCAGGAGCTTTTGAGGAGGTAGAAAAGACAGGATTTATGACAGGTTGAATGTGGGTGAAGTCAAAGAGGAGAAAGGAGTCAAGAAAAGAGTCCCAGGTTTTTGACTTGGGTGGTTGATGCCATTCACTGAACAGAGAGCCCAGAAAGAAGAGCAGATTTTAAAGGGAAGCAATGTCTGGACATGTCTGAGGTGCTTATGATGCATACATCTAGGTGGAGATGCCCAGGAGGCAGTTGACTATCAAGATGTGAGGCTCAGGGAAGCAGTCTGTGACTTCAGGAACCAGGGTAAGGCTCAGCTGCTATGTGTAGTTGACTCATATTGGAATTATGTACATTATTTCTTGCTTGATAAAAATTGATCCTTTTGCCAGCTGGCACCAAGTTCTACCCTAAAAAAGACTACTGAGCCCCTATTGCCTTCTCTTTTCCCTGTGCTTACTTATCCTTAGAGAGTCAGGTTCAATTTCTAGTAGAGTAGGAAAGATAGAGTTGGTGCAGGTAGGATTGCCACTTGCCAGTTTACAACCAGTCCTGTTTGGTTTTCAGATTTATTACACTCAAATCCCTCAATTAGAAGAGAGCTCTGTGTATGGGTAGGATTTACTGGAGTTGGAATTGGGGCTGGGAGAACTGGTTTTAGCTTTGCAGAAATGGCCTAGGGCAGTCTTTTTGTGAATATTTGTATTCCTGAAGGATTTTCTTTCCCTTTCCCATGTTGTCGGCTCTCTGAAGGAACTCCTTTCGTTTCTGTCCTTCCTTTAGTCAACATACGTTCATTTGAACACCTGGTTTGTGTCAAGCACTGGGAGTGCAATCGTAAGCAAAAATGTGGGGCACAGTCCCGTATAGCTCTTGTGTACCTTGGAATCTAGTGAGAGATAAATATGTTATATATGTTAATCAAAAGATCACCAGCAACATGTGATTCCACACTAATACAGGAACCCAGAAAATAGACATATTGGTTAGAAATCTTTGACTACCAGTGCTGGCCCTTCATTGTTGGAAGATTAGTGTTAGGTAGGCTTATAAATCAGAAAATGTATATGTAACACAGGACCTGTCACATAGGAGACTCTGAAGTAGAGTTGGTCTAGGAGGAAAAACCTGTGAGGTAAGATGAAAGAGTTAGAAAATGTGAAAATGAGGTAGAATATGAATGCACCAGTAAAAAGTTTTTAACAAAAGAACGATACCCCACCAACACAACACACACACCAAGATCCTTCTAATTGCTTTAACTATTATGAATTCCTACTATATGCTAAATCCAAAACTGAACCCTGGGATTACTAAAGCTTGACTCTTTAGGGTATACTGAGATTAATAAAGATGATAGAACTTTAAAATAAAAATACTGTATGATATATATTGTCATGGTATATTTTAGAGATCCAGGCAACACGGAAGGAAGGTGTGATTTGACTCTGTCTGATTTGAGGGCTGGGAGAATAGATTCTTAGAATATTTTACAGAGGAGGTGACTTTTAAATTGAGTCCAGAAAGACTAGTAAGTGGGAGTGGAAACTATAAGGAAGTAGTGAGAAGAGTTATTCCAGGCAGATGGAATAATTTAGCATATTTGCACTACAAGTGGGTCAGTATGGCTGGAGTGATGGGTACTTATAGAGAGGAGGAGTGGTAGGAAGTGAAGCCAGAGAAGTCAACAGGAGCTGGATAGTACAAGGCCTTAGGAGTGTGGGCCTTTACACCATAGATGCCTGGGAACCATTGACCAGATTCAGTGACATCATGCCATGCTCATTGGGGGCATTTTATCTTGCAGGCCTTTTCCTAGAGTTCTCACACAACTGAGTTCCTTGTGGGCAGAAGCTTTTTCCTGTGTCATCTGACTGTCTCGAGGTCAGGTAGATGGATGGATAGACAAATGAAACAACCTGAGAAGTCAGGGCTGAGGCTTGAATTTGCCTGGAAACTACTGGGCTTCAAGTGGTCTTCCTTTTTCGGAGCGCCAAAGGAGAATGTCCATTTGTCCTGCTGGCAAATTTGAGACTTTATTTTTACTACTTGGATCTTTTTTACTTCAGCTGCACATGTCGCTTAACAGCAGTTTGAGCTGTTGCTATATTCAGAGCTATATACAGTATTTATTTGCATTAATCTCTGGGCCAGTCTGGGTCTTAATTGTCAAGAAGTTAAACAGGCAAGGGTGTCAGATGGGATGAATAAGTCCCAACTTGTTTAGACCTCTCAAGAGACTCAATAGTTGTCTGCATTTATGTTTGTATGCTGTGTATCTGGTTCCTTTCTTTTTATTCAAAAGGGACTGATTTGTTCATACTATAATCTGATCTTGATTGTGATAGTTTAAAAATTCATGCACAAAATCTTGACTGGGCGAATGTGAGATTTTGTTTTGTTTTGAGACAGGGTCTTGCTCTGTCACCCTGGTTTGAGTGCAGTGGTGTCGTCATAGCTTACTACAAACTCAAACTCCTGGGCTCAAGCGATCCTCCTGCGTCAGCCTCCCAAAGTGCTAGGATTGAGTCACGTTGCCCACCTGGCTGTGAGGTTTTTTTTAAATGGAGGAAATGCTTACTTGTTCCAGGTTCCTTAATTTGCAGGTGGCAAACTTATCTAATTAAATACCCTACACATATTTAAATTTCCTTGATTGTTTAAAAAATGTCTTTTTACAGTTGATTTGTTCAAATGAGGATCTAGACAAGGTACTATACTGCCTTTGGTTGTTATACATTGGGCTAGTCTTAAAACAAACCCTGTAGTCTTTTTTTTCTACAGCCAATCATGTTACTCTTCTGCATATAGAATTAAGTCCTGACATAACACTGACATTACAAAGTCTTTTGAGATCTTGTCCATTTTACCTGTTCTTTTAGGTCTTAAAATCTTTCCTACTTGCCTACTTGTTTCAGCCCAAATGTAGTGCCCTCTCTGTGATACCCTACTCCAATTATTTCTTCATCTGTGTTTCCCTAACACTTTCCTTCCCTACCGCACTCATAATGTCATATTGTCATTTATCTGTTTAGTGTATTTGCACTATAAGTGGGTTAGTATGGAGTGGTGGAAAATAAGGCTAGAGGGGTCAGCAGGAGCACATAATATTCATTTATGTCACCATAGCCAGCATAGTGCCTAGCTCATAGGAAACAGTCAGTATTTATAGAATTGTATTAAAACCCCAGTTTCGGGAATATTTTAGTTTTCAATTCTTGAGTATTTTTTTCTCAACTATGAAATCTCCTTTCCAACTCCAGGAATAGAAAGCATAACTAGAAGTCATATCTAAGTATGTTTTTTGTTGCTGTCATTCTCTTTCTGCCCTCAGAAGGTTTGCTCATTAGTCGCAGATAGTATGGACTTCATTTAACTGATTTCATTATTCCTGTTTAGTTGAATTCAACTCTTTGCCTTGCCATAGGGAATGTCTGGATCAAGGATCGGACAGATGAGAACCAGAGACCTTGGGTCCTTGTTTTTTGTTTTTGTTTTAACCTTTGCCAAAGTAAAAAAGGAATTTAAAACATTTTCTGCATGCATCTGATTTTCTAAAATGGATAGAGGTCTCCTTACTTGAGAGTGGTCATATGGCTTTCACTTTGTATCAGACTTTCATTGAAAGCCTTTAAAAACAAATAAGGCTAAAATGATTCCAGTGATTATGTGGCCACTAGAATTGTTATCTTTTGTTTTACATTGAAGAACTAAACCTATATTACTTTTTGTTTGTTTGTTTTTGAGACAGAGTCTTGCTCTGTTGCTCAGGCTAGAGTGCAATGGCGTCATCATAGCTCACTGCAACCCCAAACTCCTGGGCTCCAGTGCTCCTCTCACCTCAGCATCCTAAGTAGTTGGGACTACGGCGTGCACCACCACACACAGCTAATTTTTAAATTTTTTGTAGAGATGGGGTCTCAGTATGTTGCCAAGACTGGTCTAAAACTCCTGGCCCCAAGTGATCCTCCCACCTTGGCCTCCCAGAGTGCTGGGATTACAGGCATGAGCCATGGCACCTGGATATGTTACATCTTGATACCCGCTTCAGTGTCAAAATCTGCAGTCATCTTTGAAAGCTTCCATTTGAATAAACAAAGTGATGGGAAATGGTGTTTAAAAGAGTGTTTTAAATGCTTTGCCTTTTTCTGGTCCTCAGTATATGTGGTACAATGGAAGAAATGAAGGACTAGGATATTTGGTTTTCTCAGTTAGTCTGATGACTCCTGCATCTTCTTTCTTTGAGCCTCAGTTTCTCCATCTTCAAAATGAAAGTGGAACCAGTCTCTTCCTGGTTACCTAAGGTTCTGCCATTCATAATTTGGACTGCTTTAGATATGTAGTATGCAAATGCTGCATACGTTTGGATGTAGAATTTTGTTCATCTACCCTTTTCTACATTACAAAGCTACTATTAACAGTAGAAAATGGTACTGA
>RJWJ010002246.1:66311-105495 GCA_004363605.1 Indri indri
TTTTTTTTTTTTTTTTTTTTTTTTTTTTTTTTTTTTTTTTTTTTTTTTTTTTTTTTTTTTTTTTTTTTTTTTTTTTTTTTTTTTTTTTTTTTTTTTTTTTTTTTTTTTTTTTTTTTTTTTTTTTTGAGACAGAGTCTCACTCTCTTGCCTGGGGCGAGTGCCATGGCGTCAGCCTAGCTCACAGCAACCTCAAACTCCCAGGCTCGAGCAATCCTACTGTCTCAGCCTCCCGAGTAGCTGGGACTACAGGCATGTGCCACCATGCCCGGCTAATTTTTTCTCTATATATTTTTAGCTGTCCAATTAATTTCTTTCTATTTTTGGTAGAGACGGGGTCTCGCTCTTGCTCAGGCTGGTCTTGAACTCCTGAGCTCAGAACGATCCGCCCGCCTCAGCCTCCCAGAGTGCTAGGATTACAGGCGTGAGCCACCACGCCCCGGCTCTCTTAATCTTCTTAAATGATTTTTCTCTTTCATTGTTTTTATCAATCTTAGTGGGAGCCATAGTTAAGATTTAAAGTTTGCATTTTGCATTCACACGGGCAGCGTGATATAACGTTCACTATCTCTTTCCCCTTCCTCCCAGTAGAGCCTATAAAGGGCTCTCAGAAAACCTGTGGGACTGAGAATGCTGAAGAAATATGGCTCCATATCCAAAGGCAAGTCTTAACCTGTATTCTTAAACTATGTTAAAGATTTGTTCTCAGGCTTATGGGTACATCAAGGATTATTAGTAAGACCCACCCTTTTAAAAAATCAAGATCTCCACTTTGGTGTTGATACTAGGAGCCAGACTAATAGCTTGTCATTTCATCTTTCTGTCCAAAGGTTGGTACAATAAAATACAGTGACTTACTGTACCTTTGTCACACATAGGTACTGAGTTCTGATAAACCCATATCCTTCAGGGAGACAAAGCGCTGCACTTTGAATAAGTAGTTCCAGTTGAATAGCTTTTTGCTGGGGGACTTTTCCCTTCAGTTTATTTCCCGTCATTCTATTTGTAGTCACTTTACTAAAATTATTTAAGAGCTACATTAAGTTCTACAGGGACCAAGAAGAAAATCTTTGTTAATCTTTTATGGGGTAAGGGTGGGAGTGGGAAAGCTGGTCAATATATTTATGTTGAGGAAAGGTGTGTGGTAGCAGTGGCAGAACATTTATTTTTAGACAAATTATAGCCTTTTCTCCTCCTCTAAATCACTGGTCACTTTCTCTTTAGGCCCTACTTTGTAAGATGACCCTAAGGCTCTCTATTGGTTAGAAAAGCCCTCTAGTAATGGTGGTAGCAATATTTACCATTCAGTTATATGGCTGCCAATTGACAGATTCCAGTCCTACCCCAAGAAGGGTCTCCTTTTTTCTGGAATACTGCTGTAAAGTGTGCCTGGCCTTTAAGTTATTCCCAAAGGTAAATTAGAGAGGAGGGGAGATTTCATAGAATCAAACACTTTGCACAGTTAAAAAGTATTTATTCTCCGAAATCAGTCTCTTTGAACCATTATACCTTCTCAGTGGAGCTTGCTTTTTTATTCTGTTATGATACTGAATGGATAGCTGAATGTTTGACATCATGTGTCATTAGCATATGGCTCAGATTTGCCAGCCTCTGCAGCTCTGGGGCAAGTTGTGAGTGTGTATATATGTACACCCAGTTTTGCACTCTGCTACGTGCTGCTAGTACAGTTCATGAATTAGGAGGCCATAGCATGACAATTGCTTAAGATCTTAGGAGTTTTAGAGGAATGAACCAAGAAGCTTATTTTACAGATGTACACTTTTGGCTGGGGGTGGGGGATGCAATTTCTAACCTTTGCTTTCTAAAAGATTCTGCAGACCTGGTTTCCTTTCTCTGCATTCTTTCAAACTAGTGTGTAAAACCAGCACATGGAAACGAATGACTAGAGTTAAAGTGAGCCCTGCAAACAACTCATAACTTCACATTTTAATTTCCTCAGAAAAATTTGCCTTGTCATTGTTTATTATAATGACAAAACGCAGGGAATCCCACTCCCCACCTCCCCTCCCCACCGCCCCGAAAAAAAATCCCACATATTTAACATGGAGTTTTTGTTTTGTCTTTTCTTTGGGCCAAAGGTTTTAGCTCTAAATTTTCTAGTCAAGAGTATAAAAGAATGTAGTATAGAATAGCTCTTGAAAAAAAAGAAAAGAAAAAAACCTCACATACTAGAACCCCTTTAAATTAAGTCCTTTAAAAATTTTGCCTTTTAATTTTAGGATCTCAGTTTAAAGAAGACTGGAAGAATATTTCCCATTAAATGGTTCTCATAATAGTTTTCAGAGAGACATGCTAGGCAGTATTGTTAACTAAAGAAAATCAGTCTATCAGTTCCACTTAGATAACCTTTGGTAATAAACGAACTCCATACACATTGTGACCTTAGCGCCTGAACTTTGTAATCACATGACCAGCTTGTAAACTGACCTGTGAGGATTGTCGTAGTCCCGGCTTAGAGAGAGAAATTGACCAAGTGTCGGAAGGGTGGTTGGTCATCAAGCTGGACTTGTCCTGTTAATCTCTGTTTCTTCATGGCTGCAATAGAACTTTTCAACAGACTCCGAGAAGCATGAAATGGAGACATGGGAAGGTAAGGGAACTGATTGTTTAAATCTGGGGCCCAAATCTAAGGTTTAGAAATTTTCTTTGAAGGTTTAGAGCAAATAGTAGCCTTGAGGGAGAAGGGAGGCAGTCCACAAGCAACTGTTTTTTTGTGTCTTGGCAAAATTCAGCCAACAAGTTTTCATGTACATAGCAACTGCCTGTAAATGTTTTGGAATAGAAAAAAGAATTGAGGGAGAACTGTAGTGAATTGATTGCTGTGGTGGATGTTTTTAATAGAGCAGAAAAAAGGAGAGTGGATTTAAATTTTATGGTGACTTGAAAAAAATTTAACTTCATTTTATATTCCAGTACAGTATTTAACTTCATTTTATATTCCAGTACAGAGGTAAAATTCACATTTAAAAAATTGTTCTGCTTACCTCTTAACAAAAGTTGTTTATATTTTAAATTCCTTAATCCAGTTCACCATCTGCCAAAGCCTTATTTACTACTGTTAATTATAGGTAGAATTGGGGTCATGAGGCCATTGATAAGGCAACCTCATCCTCTTTGGGGGAATTTGCATACTTTACAGTTTTGGGTATAAGACTAAGCCATTGCTAATTTCTTTTTAAGTGGGTTATTTTTAAAATGAGTAAATGTTCTGTGTGTGTGTATGTAATTATAGTGACTAGTTAGTGTTATAACTTGTTTATTTGTGATAGGCTCCTACTTATGTGAGAAACCTCAGTATCCCACTGCTTTATTATTTAGGCCAGGAAAGACGTATACAGCTAAAGAAACAGATAAAAGATGATTCTTCGTATTAAATCTTTGCCATGTTTATAAAGTACAGTCTAAAAGTTTGATTTCTTATAGGCAAGCACTGCTGAGCTACAGCCAGAAGAGTTCCCAACTCTTTGAAACAGTTGATAAATTTCTAGGAATGGCATTAACCCTATGAAATAGCTAGTCCTGGGTAAGCTTCCCATCCCTTTGCAGCATGGCTAACATCTGCCATAGGCAGCTTTGCAGTTTCGTTCTCACTCTGGGGATATACAAACCAGGGAAGTGGGACCCGTCTCATAATAGCATTCTTCTTTATAGAAACACTGGCTGTCTTCCTCCCTTGTATGTCAGAATTACCTCATTGGTTTTTATTGTAAGTTAATAGAAATGAAAGTAAGTTTGTAGAAAATATCAATTACATCTAAGATCTGTTATTTTTATCTATAACAGTCTCCTCTCCTTCTCCCAATATGCACAGAAATTCTTTGTTAAACTATTCTGGATACTAGCTTTTCCAGAAAGGAATAGTTTAAGAAGATTTGCTTCAGATCCATTGGACAGGAGTTTAGGGGCAGACAGGGGTACCAGAGCAGTAGTTACGTGAACTTAGAAGGGGTGACTCTGGAGGATTTAGATTTTTTTCAGATTTTTTTTCAAACAGCTTGAATCCTTTAGTGATACGTAGTCCACCAGCTCTGAAAGAGGAAAAAGGATTGCACAGAAAGTTCTCCCCCAGTTCATATTTAAGTATTGAAACTTTAATTTTTCTTAGCTGTTCAGTAACTTATGGTATCAAAACAAGAATTTTCACAAAACAAGGAAGTGAATTTCAAGTTTTTCGCTTGAATCTTCCATACAAATTCTAGTAAAGCAAAATGAATTATCCCAGCTGAAGGAGGTCTTTAGAAACTTAAAAAGGCAAAATCAACTACTTACAAAAGAGGTCAGTGAAAACGCTACTGTAAAAAAGCATTGCCTGGTCTTAGATATTGGGCCCTTGTCCATTTAAATTAACCTTTGTCACAGCTGGGCATACAAATGTTTTGTTTTAGTTCACAGAGGGTTAACTCTATTCAAGCTTTCACTGTGGCAGGCCTGATCTGTGGAGTCATACAATCTGGTCTTTCAGCCCTGCCAGTCGCTAGGCAGGAAGTCTTATTTCTTAAGCTATCTTTCAGAATGGGGGGTTGGGATTTGGAGAAAGGTGGGGGAAGGGCCTTGGAGCATCTGTAAGGATCAATAACAGAGAGAGAGAGCCGCAAGAGAGGCCATTGTGCACACTTCAAGATAGATGTAGCCCTTGTGCATGGCCCCTGCCTGGCAGGACAGACACCTAAAATCAAAACAATGCTACTGAATGAATTCCCTGTGAAAATTAGATTGTTGCTTAAAGGAGAAAAAATACTTGAGCGCCCTTTCAACATTTGGGAATATTCTGATTCTTCAACTTGCAAAGATTAAGCAGACCCCACTAGAAATAACTTCAAATTGATTTTTAAATGCCTTTTGTCCTCATGCTAATACTGTATTGAATTGGAGAGGGTGATCATTTTGGTCTTGGTCACATGCATGGAAGCATTGAGTAATCTTTTTTCTTCTCTCTCTCTCTCTCTCTTTCTCTCTGTCTCCCCCCTTCTTCCTCCCACTCTCTTTCCTCCCCTTTTCTCCCCTCCCTGTTTTTCACCTCCCTCTTTCCCTTTCTCTCTTCTTTTTTTCTTTTTTATTGTAACATTTGCTTTACCCTATTGGTTTCAGAAGCATCATTATAGAATGAAAAAAAAACAAGATTTGGTTAGGATTTGAGTAACACAAGTGTGAAATCCCTCCCCCAACAGCTGGTATTGGCTCTTGAAACTTCAGCTGAGCTAAACAGATGCTCTTAGTGTGTTATTTTGAGATCATTTAAACCAGACTTGTAGTCAAGAAACCTATAAAAATCGTAGATCTCATCTTAAAATGCACTGAAATTGTGATATGCCACATCTTAATGCATATTATATGGGTGTCAAACAAAAGTACTTGAGCTTGGGAAAGTGAGCAATTCCACCAATGAAACTGTAATTTTAAAAGCACTATCAAGTTTGTTGTTCTTTAACACTAGCCCAGATTTTCATTTTTCAAATTCCCCTTTCCAAAGCCCAACTGCAACATTAGTGTTTTACTGTGTCCTTTCCCAGAGAACTAAGGCAATAATTCAATAGGTACTTTTATGCTGCAAATTCTTTATGGCAGTTGGAAAGAGTAATGGAGTCCTCACCTCGTCTCTTCCGCTAACCTCCAAAGTACTGGTGACAACTGATGGTAACAGCAGAGAAAAATGGAATCATAAACAGCCTCTAATATTCTTCTCCCAATTTGAAATCTTTCAGGAATAAATGCATAAACCAACCAGGGGTCCATAATGTGACTTACAGACATACAAATGGATTAGAGGGGGGATGGGGAAGACTTGCATTTGAAATAAGCAGCAAGTTTATTTTAGACTTCTTGAATTGAAACCTGACATATTACAGACAATTTTGAGGCTAGGGAGAAAAATTAGACACTTAACAGATCACATGGTATTTTTTTAACCCATACGCTTTTTCTGGAGAAAAATGATGCATAAAAAGAAAATCTGATTTAATCACCATAAACAGTGCCTCCCGGATACTGTTGTTTCTGCCTCTCTGATACATTATAATTTTGCATTAACATTTAAACCAAAGGATCAGTTCTTTTAATGGGTATTTTCCTGAGACATACAAATATTACTAACAAAACTTGGAAGTTCAGTTACCATTTACATTGTATTAAAATGGGGTATGAAACCTACCATGACCCTTTTGAACAATGTGGTCTTTAATGCGTATTAGGGGGAGGGCCTAGTGAAGGAAAGCCATAAAAGTCTTCAGGGTTCAAGATGAGGTTGGGATTTTGGCCTATTGCTTTTGTCATTTTCACACACAAACATCACTACAATCATGTTTGATTTAGCATCCTTAATACAATGAGGTAGGAGAACAAAAGGATATCAGAGGCACAAGTATGGAAGCCAGTCTCCCTCCCCCCAACAAATTTTTTAAGATCATTCCTTTTCCCCTGTCCTCCTGCTACTGGGGTTTCTTTTTAAGCCAAGCAATTAATCCATTTGCAAGAATCTTTTTGCATGCCTCAATAGTTTGCTCGGGCAGTTAAAAAATGAGCCACATCTCAAGTGTTTTTGCCATATAAGAAGTCATTTCCCAAAAACTTGATAAAAACACCATAAATACTGCAGTTTTATGGCAGTCCTAAAATTTTAAAAAACCAACAAAAAAACATAAATAGGAAAAATGCGTCTATCCATATTTCAAGGTTGAGAGTTTGGGGGCGTTCCCAATGTGCAGCTGTTTTACATATTTTGAAAAGCCTGATAGATGTAAAGGTCATTGCTAACTCTAACAGGGTCTTGATGTTCACAGTGTGATCCAAGGACCTTGCATTAATTAGGGTGAGAAGCATGGAAGGTCAGGAGTCAACTGGCTAGTGAGCCTCGATGGATTGTCAGTGGAGCCAATCAGAATTCCTGTAGGATTTTTAAACCTTTAAAACAAAAAACCACAAACTGCTGTTGCTTCTGTTGCCTCTGAACAAATCTTTTGGTCTGTATGGTAAGGAATTGTCCCCTGCCACCCAGATGGCTCATAAGAACTTGGCTGCATCTGTTGCTTTGCAGCAGGCTTCCTGGTGTAGAGGAAAGAACCTATCAACCTGACTCTGTCACTAGGCCAAGTTACTTGACCTCTATGAGCCTCAATTTCCTCATATATACAAGAGAGGATAGTAATACCTATCTCGCAGAATTGCTTTGGGAATTAAATAAGAGAACCTGTGTTAGAGTGCCCAGGGCATGCCTAACATGGCTGGAAATTGAAATCAGTTTCAAAGAGTAGCAAATTTAGGGAGATTAGGAAGGAGAGAATTCTTAGGTGAGCCTGTGGTTGGTGCTGTTTATACTCTTAGTAGAAAGTCTCCAGGGAGTGCCTCCATTCAGTAGGCAACAATCAGGGAGGGGCCCTTTGGAAACTTAGCCTTGAAAATGCTGTATAACCAGTGAGGCAAGCCGCTGAACCTTCTCCTAGAATGAATTGCTGTGCTCATATGTATTCCTTTGCTAGTGAAAATTAGTAATGAGTGGGTCATTGCAAAATTCGTGGCCTTTTCCTTGCATAAAGTCTTCTACAAGTGTGTTGATTGGAAGAAAAAGGAGAGGAGATGGGCTCTAAGATAACAGAAACCTTAAATCATAATCAGGAAAAGAAGGATAATCAAGTTAGTCTAATCTCCTATGTGTTTTGGTAGATAAATAAATGCCAAGACAATTGCCATGACTATGTTTAATAGCCCCTTCTCAGAAGCCTTACCATAAAATGGTAAAGTTGGGAATGTTGTTAGCATGCTAATCATTGCCTTATTAACTTTGGAGCTGTCAGTCTACCTGCCTTCTGGGGATTCAGGGGTTATATCAATGGCCCATTTTTCTAATCTCTATATATAAAATTATTATGCAGCCCACATTCGTTGAGAATTTACTGTGCTCTATGCCCTGGGAGCATAGACAGAATTCCTCACCTGAACTGCAGATCTCCTTTTTGAACTATGAAGAGGGAAAAATAATTTTAATATTGCTTAACAGATGTTGAGTATTCAACACTTAAAAAGTAGAGTTTTTGAAGGTGATTAAGAGCAGAAAAGGAGGCCGGGCACGGTGGCTCATGCCTGTAATCCTAGCACTCTGGGAGGTGGAGACGGGTGGATCGCTCAAGGTCAGGAGTTTGAGACCAGCCTGAACAAGAACGAGACCCTGTCTCTACTAAAAATAGAAAGAAATTATCTGGGCAACTAAAAATACACATATGGAAAAAATTAACCGGGCATGGTGGTGCATGCTTGTGGTCCCAGCTACTCGGGAGGCTGAGGCAGGAGGATCGCTTGAGCCCAGGAGTGTGAGGTTACTGTGAGCTAGGCTGACGCCACGGCACTCTAGCCAGGGCAACAGAGCCAGACTCTTGTCTCAAAAAAAAAAAAAAGCGGAGAAGGAGCATATGGCTGCCAAAGCATTATTCAAAACTGGCAGTAGGATTTGTTTTCAATTTGATGCCCTGTATTTCTTTGCGTTTTTTACTATTTTTGCTAGCTATTTACTGTGACTTAATTTGCTTTTCCAAATATATGGTTGCAAAATAGAATGTTTAAATGTTTTTCTTAACATAGTAAAATTAGGGACCTGGATTGCAATTGGAAAAAATATGGAGGGACTTTAAACTTCATTTTTGTTTCTCTGTTAGCATCCTGTTCACCATTAGGAGAAACTTTTCCTTTCTTTAAGGTTTCAGCATGTGGCTTCAGTGCGATGGCTACAGCAACCTAGCTTTGCTTTTCAAAGGAGCCAATAGGTTATGGATAACTTATTAAATATCAGATGTACTTATTTATGGTATAAACCACTGTAAAGAAAATTTATATTTTGGACATGTAAAGAAAAACAAACACTATCCCAGTGAGCATTTAATCCCAAAATATGCACACAAGTCAGTGTGGAAAGAGGAGATAAGTAAATGAAAGGCTTGGGAAAACCAATAGGTGGTAGTCATGACGTTTTGGCTAAGGTCATTATTATGTGAGTATGTGTACATACACATACTCACATATGCATTTATATGTTTTTTATTTTAAGTTTGCCATGAGGTAGTTTGTTAATTGCTGCTGACAAGAAAATCTATTGCTCTCACCTCTTTTATTTGATTGGGGGCAGGATGGGAAGAGGTGATGATGTGCTACAATTAGTGTCTTTCTCTGTCACTGGATGTAGTCCAGCCATTCCATTGTTTTAACCATATCTTGTATTACAATATTACTTTAAGAAACTAACCATCACATTGTGCTAAGATTCTAGATTCCTTTTGAATATGTAGAAATTAGTTTTCTCTTAGCACCCCTACTCTCATTCCCATATGCCTTGGAATCATGAACACTAAAACAATTGCCATGAGGTTACCAATCTGATACTAGAGAAAAACTGTCCAGTAGAATAGTTTCAGTATGGAAAGTTCATCATATATCCTATGCTGAAAAATATTTGGACTCTGTTTAGTAGGTCTGTGTTTCCACCAACCATTAGTCTTACCAAAGCATGTACTTAGGAGAATGATAAATGTCTTGTGAGTTTTGAAGAGTCAGGGGAAAGAAGTGCTAGTTTTAACAAAGTATTGATTCAGTGCCTCAGGGAAGCAGAACCTTTGGTTTTGATGACTACATTAGTAAAGTCATGTGAGTATAACATACGAAAGAGTGCTCATTTGCATTGTTTAAGCTTCATAATTTGTGATCTTAGTGATGAATGAAACAGACTTTAGCATTTATTCTGAACATTGTTACACGGAAGGAGTTATGAAAGCAATTTTTGGCAAATGAATGGGAATGTCCAATAATGCCCATCTGTATTTGGGGCCCATTTATACTGAATCTGGTCAGAATTCTATAGAAAGTAACCTTCGGTAAGGTAGTGTGGCAACTACATTTTCTACCTTCATAGAACATATGGTTTCATTTAAAGCATGCTAATTGGTATCTCTTTTACCACTAGTACCTCAGAACTGTACAGGGACCTATGGAGCTGATTACTGAGCTTTGAGCATTGGCATGAGGTCCCTGGGCTGGCCCACCAGTTTGTCATCTGGAGTTTCTGTCGTCTGGAGTTCTTATAAACTGTGTACTTTGATTCGCAAATAAAGAAGCTACAGGTGTACCTCAGAGATATTGAGGGTTTGGTTCCAGACCACTGCAAAAAATCATCATATGAATTTTTTTGTTTCCCAGTGCATGTAAAAGTTGTGTTTATACTATAGTCTATTGCATATGCAGTAGCATTATGTCTTAAAAGACAATGTGCACACATTAATTTAAAAATAATTTATTGGTAAAAAAGGCAAAGGATCAGCTGAGCTTTCAGTGAATCGTAATCTTTTTACTGGTGGAGGATCTTGCCTACATGTTGACAGCTGCTGACAGATCAGGGTGGTGGTTGCTGAGGCTTGGGGAATGGCTGTTAAAATTTCTTAAGATAATGAAGTTTGCTGCATCAGTTGACTCTCATGAAAGATTTCTCTGTGGCATTTGATACTGTTTGATAGCATTTTACCCATGCTAAAACTTCTTTCAAAATCTTTTAATACCCTGCTACTGCTTTATCAACTAAGTTTATGTAATATTCTAAATTCTTTGTTGTCATTTCAACAGAGTTCACAGTGTGTTCACCAGGGGTAGATTACGTCTCATGAAACTACTTTCTTTGCTCATCCATAAGAAGCAACTCTTCATCTATTAAAGTTTTATCATGAGATTGCAGCAATTCAGCCAAATCTTTAGGCTCCACTTCTAGTTCTCTTGCTGTTTCCACTGCATGTGCAGTTACTTCCTCTCCTGCATCCCTCAAAGTCATTGATGAGGGTGGAAATCAACTTCTTCCAGATGCCTGTTAATGTTGATATTTTGACCTTCTCCCTTGAATGTTCCTAATGGCATCTAGAATGGTGAATCCTTTCTAGAAGTTTTACCTTTACAATTTACTTTGCCCATATCCATCAGAGGAATTACTCTATGGCAGCTATAGTCTTATGAAATTTATTTTGTAAATAATAAGACTTGAAAGTCAAAATTACTTCTTGATTCGTGGGCTGCAGAATGGACATTGTGTTAGCAGGCATGAAAACCTGCTAATCTCCTTGTATCTCTCCATGAGAGCTCTTGAGTGACCAGGTGCATTGTCAATGAGCAGTAATATTTTTAAAGGAATCTTTGTTTCTGAGCAATAGATCTCAACAATGGGTTTAAAATATTTATATATTAATAAAGTAAACCATGCTATAAACAGATGTACTGTCATCTAGGCTTTGTTATTCCGTTTATAGAGCACAGGCAGAGTAGTTTTAACGTAATTCTTAAGGGTCCTAGGATTTTCAGTAGTAAATGAGCATGGGCATCAACTTAAAGTCATTTGCTGCATTAGCCCCTAACCAGAGAGTCAGCCTGTCCTTTGAAGGCAGACACTGAGCATCTTCTTCCAATATAAGGCTGTTTCATCTACATTAAAAATCTGTTGTTTAATGTAGCCACCTTTATCATTGATCTTAGCTAGATCTTCTGGATAACTTGGCTGCAGCTTCTACATCAGCACTTGCTGCTTCACCTTGCACTTTTGTTGTAGAGATGGCTTCTTTCCTTCAGCTTCATGAATCAACCTCTTCTAGCTTCAAACTTTCTTCTGCAGCTTCTGCCCCTCTCTGCCTTTATAGAATTGAAGAGAGTTAGGGCCTTGCTCTGCATTAGGCTTTATATTAAGGGAATGTTGTGGTTGGTTTGATCTTCTGTCCAGACCACTAAAACTTTGGCCATATCAGCAATAAGGCTGTTTCACTTTCTTATCATTCATGTGTTCACTGGAATAGCACTTTTAATTTCCTTGAGGAACTTTGCATTCACAACTTGGCAAACTTTGGCACAAGAGGCATAGCTTTCAACCTTTCTTGGCTTTTGATATGCTTTCCTCACTAAGCTTAATCATCTCTAGCTTTTGATTTAAAGTGAGGTCTGGCACAGTGGCTCACAACTGTAATCCCAGCACTTTGGGAGGCTGAAGGGGCGGGGGGCGGGTGGGGATTGCTTGAGGCAAGGAGTTTGAGGCCAGCCTGGGCAACATAGACCCCCATCTCTACAAAAAATTTAAAAATTAGTTTGGCGTGGTGGCGTGCTCTTGTAGTCCTAACTACTTGGGAGGCTGAGGCAGGAGGATTGCTTGAGCCCAGGAGTTGGAGGTTACAGTGAGCTATGATCTCACCAGTGCACTCCAGCATGGGCAACAGAATGAGACCCTGTCTCTAAATACAAATGAATGAATGAACGAATGAGAGAGATGTGTGACTTTCCTTTCACTTGAACACTTAAAAGCCGTTGTGGGATTATTAATTGGCCCAATTTCAATATTGTTGTGTCTCAGGGAATAGGGAGGCCTGAGGAGAGGGGGAGGGATGGGGAACAGCAGAACATATAAAACATTTATCAGTTAAGTTCACTGTCTTATATGGGCATAGTTTGTGGCACTCCAGAATAATTACATTAGTAACATTGAAGATCACTGCTCACAGATCACCATAACAAATATAATAAAAATGAAAAAGTTTGAAATACTGTGAGAGTTACCAAAATGTGGCACAGAGACACAAAGTAGGCACATGCTGTTGGAAAAATGGTGCTAATGGACTTGCTCAATACAGGATTGCCACAAACCTTTAGTTTGTAAAAAAAAAATGCATTAAAGCGAAGTGCAGTAAAATGAGGTATGCATGTATGCTTTTCTTTCATTTAGCTGACATTCAGTAGTGATTGCTCCATGCTTGGTATTGCACTGTGTATTAGGGATACAGAAAAAATTAGAATCTCTCCCTGCCCTGTGGTGTACATTCTAGTAAAGGGAAATGGCTCCTCATATAAATAAGTGCAACAAAGTGTTAGAAGTACACTGATAATAGTACTGCAGGGTACAAACGTTGTGCAGAGATAGGAATGATCATTTCTACCTGGGTTCTCAGGTTAGGCTTAAATCAGGAAGGCATTGTGAGAAGACTGGTAGATGTTTGCCAGGCTTGTGAAGTGGGAAAGGATCTCCTAGGCAGAAAGAGCTGCATGAGTAAAGGCATAACAGTGTAAAACAACCTGATAGTCTGGGGTGAGTTATAAGGCCCATATAGGACAGAAATATTTTTTGGTTTTAGATACAAGGGAAACCCTGGAGAGAACTTTGATCTGTGAATGGATACCCCTACCCCTAAGCAGAAAAGAGCACTCTTCACTTTTTTGTCAGCCCTCTCCTTGCAAATATGTTGAAGAGATTAATGTACCTAGCTAGAAAGGAGCACAGTTCTGCCTCAGAAGTAGAGGCCTAAATACTGGAGGTTTAACACTTCAACAAGATGCTGCTGAGATTTAGGAAAAGCATGCCGTAGCCTTATTTATTAACCTCATTACAAATTGCCAGGTACTGCAGAGGGAAGAGCCCTTGGTTAAATGGTTCTAAGAAGTTATACTCTCTGCCAAGGGGCCATCTGTTCTCTAGTCTAGGGGAATGTGCCAAACAGAAATGAGGTCTGTTGTTGTTGTTTTTTTTTTTTTTAACGAATGGAAAAATAGAGTCTTAATACCTTATCCAGACATTTTCACTAATTTAGATTAAAGATTTTGGTTTTCTAGAGCAAGTTGTGTGCGTGTGTGCTTTACTGAAATAATCGTTGTATTTTTGCTTATGTCTTGTGAAATAGTTGATAACCTAGTGACCAAAGCATTGTAATGGTTGTGGATAGGCAGTTTTAGGTACATTTGTCTTTAATTTCATTTTAAAATTAGCATATAGTAAAATGAGTGCTTTGAGGTCTACTGTTCTATGAATATAGATTTGTATAACCACCACCACAGTCATGATACAGAATCATTTCTTTACCTCAAAAAAAAACCTCCTTCATCCTATTACTTTGTGGTCCTATCCTCATCTTACTCCTAACCCTTAGCACCCATTGATCTGTTCTCTGTTACTATAATTTTATCTTCTGGAGAATATCATATACATGAAATAATAGAGTATATAACCTTTTGAAACTGGCATCCAACTTGTTATATGTATCAATAGTTTGTTCTTTTTTATTGCTGAGTAGTATTCCATTATATGTTTGTTGATCCATTCACGTCTTGAAGGACATTTGGTTATTTCCAATTTGGGGTAACTATGAATAGAGCTGCTCTAAACATTCACGTACAGGTTTGTGTGTGAACCTAAGTTTTCATTTGTCTATAGCAAATACCTAGGAGTAGAAAGAACCTGTCAAACTGTGTTCTGTAGTGATTGTATCGTTTTGCACTCTCATCTGCAATGTATGAGAGTTCTAGTTGCTCCATATCTTCATCATCACTTGATATTGTCATTCTTTAATTTTAGCCATTCTGATGTGTAGTTTTAAGTTGTATTTCTCTAATGGCTAATGATATTGAACATCATTTCATATGTTTAGTTGTCAGGCATATATCCTCTTACCCACTTTTGAGAAGTCTCCATTCAAGTCTTTTAAATTTTTAATTGGGTTGTTTTCTTATTGTTGGGCTTTGAGAGTTCTTTATGTATTCTGGATACATAATACAGACAAGTTTTCTTTACAAAAGTCAAATGAGATGGAAAAGGTATTTCTAATTATGAAGTGGTTTGCTTATGTTTCAGGTATTTATAAAATCATAGTTTATGCCTTATACCTTTTACCATTCTCAGCCCTTTTCTTTGATAGTCAAGCTGTACGTTGTGACATAGGGGGTTTCTCACAATTCTACAGTGCCTTGTGGAATTTAGGAATGGTAAGCAACTGAATTGATATGTTATAATCTAGTCCTCTGTAATCCTCTCCCTAGATATAAATCGCTCTTTTAGCAATGAGAAGGGATTATTTCCAGTGTGTGGCACAGCGAGGGGGGAAGGGTAGAATTAAATGAGGCCAGAGAATTAGACTAGGGCCTGATCATATAGGCCTATAAATAGGCCATGGATTTAATTTCATATTCAAGAGGAAGTAATTAGATTGTTTTGAGCAGAAGAATTTTTAAAGATCCCTCTGACTACATTGCAGAGTGGATTGGAAAATGGATTATAGCGAGCCCAAGAGAAGTAGGGGACCAGTTAATAGACTAAATGGTCATGAGGTTAGCAATGATAATGGCTTAAACTAGAGCTGGTAGTAGTGAAGATGAAGAATAGATTTTAGATCTGTTCTAGAGACAGAATTGATAGGTTTTGCTAATGATTTGGATGATGGAATATAAAAGTAAAGGAAGTAAGGAATGACTCATAGATTTTAATCATGAACAAGTTAATGGATTTTGGTTCCGTTCACTAAGATGGGGGAAATTACCCAAGAAACATGTTGATATGGGGGAGTAGTAATAGAATCTAGAGTTCTGTTTGAATTTGATAAATTTTAGTTGCCTGTTAGAAAGCCAAATGGAAGTGTTAAGTAAGCAGTTTAGATATAGAAGTCTGGAGTTCAAGGGAGGTTTTTGGTTTAAAGACACACTTTTGGACATTATCACAATATAGGTGGAAGTCTGAAGTCACCTAAGGAGAGAATATTGGTAGAAAAGTGGTCCGGGGATTAACCCCAGGGCACATGCCAATGTTTGGAAGTCTCAAAGAGTACTCAGTAAAGGAGACTGAGAAACTGGTGGTCTGAGAAAGAGGAGGAAAAGCTGGAAACTGTTATCCTTAAAGCCAAGGTAGAAAGGTGTTTCAAAAAGGGAAATATTCAAATGCATGTCTAGTTTTTTTTATTCACCAAGCAAATGTTTCTGAGTGCTTTCACTGTATAAGACTCCATGGATAGATCCAGTAGTGATTAGGAGATAAAGGGCCTGTCCACATAGAATATACATATATATTTTTAAGGATTTCAGTGTGAAGCCATATAGGGATTCTAAAGACCCATGTATATTCAGTTTTAATCCTTAAATGTCAGGAAGCTGCCCTTAAACTCAGAATGATTACATTGTTTTCCCAATTTCTGAGAAGAGCCATCAATTACTAGACTAGAAAGTTTGGTGTGCAAATTCATGTAGTCTAGCTTAGCAACCATTGAGTGTTACAGATACATAAGTTTAAAGGCCAGATGAGATGCAGAGGCAGCTGTAGTGTACAGGTGATATAATTTGGATGTTTTTTCCCCTCCAAATCCCATGTTGAAATTTGATCCCCAGTGTTGGAGGTAGGGTGGGAGATGTTCGGGTCATGGGGGCAGATCTGCCATGTATGGCATGGTGTCCTCCCAGAGGTAATGAGTGAGTTCTCGCTCTCTTAGTTCACGTGAGAACTGGTTGTTTAAAAGAGTGTGGACACCTCCTCCTCTCTCGTGTTCCTTCTGTCTGACATGCCTGCTCCCACTTTGCCATCCTCCTTGATTAGAACCTCCCTGAATCCATCACCAGAAACAGATGCTGACACCATGCTTCTTGTATAGCCTGCAGAACCATGAGCCAAATAAACCTCTTAGCAGCACTGCTAATACTGACTAATACAAGAGGTTACTTACATAAACATGTGCAGATTACTTTCTTTTTCTGGACTAAGTTTCTCCATCTGTAAAGTGAGGAGGAGAAACTAGTTTATTTCTAAAGCCCCCTCTGGCTCTGAAATTTAATGACTCTATAATCCAGAACCAAATAATCAGAGAAGTCATAAATGTCTGAGATATGTAGCAAACACATTAACCCTCAAAGTCAGTAATAGTAATACTCTTTACAGTGAAAAACCCTAGTAGCTAAATCAACTTCTAATTCAGTATCTGGGGATGAAAGCACAGGATTTGGGCAGTTAGAAGCCATACCAATGAAAGTTCCTGGGAGTCCCTTTCGAATAAACTCAAAGACAATTTTTTGTACACATACTTTCCTAAGGGATATTTTGACAACTGTAGTTTAACTACTTGGTATAATTGTACTGTGCATATTGTCACCTCTCTTATAGAGGCCTATAAATTAAACTCAAATTTATGGGAGATATTTCTAAAAAGAATTATGGCCCCTGGTTGGAGAAATAAGCATAGTCATAATAAAATACAATTAAATTTGTTGAGTCACATCTTCATTTACTTAGTACTCTGCAAGTCTTTTACTTATTTTAATCTCTTAATTCTCACAAAAATCCTGTAGAGTGAGTATTTTTATCTTTATAGATGAGGAAACTGAAGCTCAGAGACATTAAGTCACACAGCTAAGATACTGACTTACTGGGATACAAAGTTGGTGTTGCTTTTGCTTTTTTCTTTTTTTTTTAAGAGACGGGGTCTCCTGTGTTGTCTAGGCTTGATTTGAACTCCTGGGCTCAGGCAATCCTCGTGCTTCAGCCTCCTGAGTGGCTGGGACTACAGGTGCGCACCACCACACCTGGCTTCTTTTGCTTTTGACTTTATAATTACAGTAAAAATAAAATGAACAAACAAAATTTTCAAGGGCAACTTACTACAAAAGCTCAATAAATAAATTTTTGGTTCTCTAATCCAGGCAGTCATCTCTGAACTATAGGTAGATATGAGGTGGAGCAGTCAGGCTGCTGAGGAGAGCCAGATATGTAAAGCTACTGTAATAAGGTGATTTTCTGTACTGGCCTCATAGGCAAACCCAGTAGGTCCCAGGCAGGCAAAAATTAAAGACTCACTCAGGTGACTCATACCCCTTCCCTCAAAGGCACCCTTCACTTTATAATTTACAGGGCCCTGTCTCATACATTCCTGTTTAGTTCTCATAGGAATTTTCAGGGACAATCACTGTCCTCATTTTACTGATGGGTATCCTGAGACAAAATGGTGATGATATATGACAATAATAATAGCTCACATTTATTGAGCATTTACTATATTCCAGGAACTTTATATGTATTAACTCTGTTCTGAACACATTATGTATAATAACAATCCTCACAATAACCTTGTGATATAAGTACTATTATTATCCCCATTTTATGGATAAGGAATGGAGGTATAGAGAGACTAAGCAATATGGCCTAAGCTGTATAGTGTAAGGAATGCGACATTCAATAATTGTTAAAGCTGAGATTTTAATCCAGTTTGACTTTATAGCTCATGGTCTTAATCACTATATTACACAACTTTTTGATACAGAGAGAAGTGATCAGCCTGAGATTATGGGCCTAGGTTAATCCTCACCAACTTTGTATACAGGCAGGAATACAGATGTATAATATAGGCTGTGGGCTTCTTTTGATGTCCCAAAGCTAGAAGGAAAATCCCATATTTCAATAGGCAGGAACATCAGGGTGACTCAAGACAGTAAACAAAGTCTGTTTGGTACAAAGACCCAGCTTACCATTACTGGATATGAGTGAGTCAGCTTAGCAGTAAAACATGAAAAAGACTGAGAGGTTTGAGTTACTGTGCACTCAAGACTGATCAGTAATATTAATCCATTATCTTTTACGCAGTTATATAGTGTATACTTTTACAAATACATTATGGCTACCTTAAAGGTGATAAACCCTATTGCACTCAATAAAAATATAGTATCCAAAAAGGAGTAGAAAAAGTAGTCCCTCTCTCTCTTCTATACTTATTAAGCCACAGTAGATTCTGAGTATCATATTCTCAAGTGGTCCTTCCAAGCAAGAACATGTCTAGAGGGGAAGATGACCAGTGTGTTAAGGATACCGGAAATTATGTAAATAATTCTTTTTAAATCAGTTGTTGAGACTAGGAATATTAAACTCCAAAGGCTATAAAACTCTAGGTAGAAAAGGGGAGGGAACAGGCTTGTTTAGGTTAGGTGGCATCCACAGATTAAAATAAGACCAGTATGTTTTATTACAGAGAGTCATATTTTAGCATCAAATAAGGAAGGGAGCTCTTCATCACTGGAGGTTTTCAAGCTCATGTAGGAAAATTACTCTAAAAATACAGTTAATTGAAACATTAGATGGAGAAGTTAAACATGGACTTTTTCTAAGTCCCCTTCAGTGACATTATGGTTAAGACTAAATTCTTAGTCCTTATATAGTCTTTCTGCCACCTCTTGCCTCTGATTAGAGTGGTAGCTAACGACTTTGACATCTGGGGAGTATCTTGAAGCTCTTAAGTCAGTGTCATAATTCATAGTATGACAAACACGTAGGTGCCATTCATCCATTCATACATCCACTCATTCAACATTATTTTTGAGCATCTGCTTTGCTTGGTCTTAAGATAAAACAGTGTACAAGACATAGACCTTGTCTTTGTGAAATTTATATTCCTGGTGGAGGGAAGTGGTTAATATCAGCTTTTATCACTCAGTAATAAAAAACTATTCCAGTGTCAGTATATATTTATTTATTGATCTTTTTTTTTCTTTTCTTTCTTTTTTTTCCTTGGAGACAGAGTCTTGCTCTGTTGCCCAGGCTGGAGTGCAGTGGCAGGATCATAGCTCACTGCAGCCTCAAACTCCTGGGCTCAAGAGATCTTCTTGCCTCAGCCTCCTGAGAGATATTGATCTTTTAAACATAAAAGTAGTACATACTTGTGCTAAAGAGATAATAGAGTAAAAATGTCCTTTTGTCTGTCCTCTGTGCCCTTCATTCTTCCTCTTCAACCCAGTAATCACTGGTGACAGTTTAGTGAATTTGCTTCCAAACTTTTATCCATATATGTACCAAAACATGTATGTGTATGTTCATGTGTATATATATTATGGTTTTTAAAAACAGAAATGGGGTTATATCAATCATGATATTCTACAGTTTTCCCCCTGTTTCCTTTTAGATATCTTTCTCTGACAGTACATGTAGATGTTTCTCATCCTTTGTAAGTGATTGCTTATCATTCCATTGTATCCCTATGTTAGTTTATTTAACCAATCTCCTATAGGTTAATATTTAGGTTGCCCAACTTTTCACTATTATGACGTAGATGCTATATATAAAAAGAGTTTTGATGCAAAAATGTGGAGGAAGGCAATGAAGACAGGTATCAGAAAGACATGCCCTATGAAATACTTTTTAAAAGGAATGTGAATGTTGGCTTCCTCAATAAATAGTTCTTGCATGAAAGAAAAAGCTTAGGGGACTGTGGTTACTGTCTTCTTCTGTCAAAGGCTATCCCATGGGGCCTCAGAGAATGGAGCTAGATCTAATGGGTAGAAAGTTACAAGGTGAAAGATTTCAAGTCAGAGTAAGGAAGAACTTAATAATAGTCAAGTCTGTTTTATGGTGGTGAGGTAGTGAGTGCCTCATTTTTGGAAGTATGTTAACATTCATTCCTTAGGTTGGAGTAGATGACCTCGTGATACGCCTTTAAGCACTGAAATTCTACCCATGTAGGAGAAATTACAGCCTTCACAGCACCCTTCAGACAAAAGAGCAGAGGGCTTCCTACTTTGTTCATTTACCATTTTCATATGAGTCACCTGGGGGTGGGGACTCAGGTAATTTTTCCTCCAAGACAGGATCCTATGAGTCTTCTTTTATTCTCTCCATTGGCCCTGTTGGGATATCACATGTTAGCAGCTATTTTTAGTTCTAAAAGTTTCAGCTTAATGTAACCTTGAACCACAAACTGTTCAGAAGAAGTAAATTGGAAAGACCATTAAATCTCATGTTATGTAACCAATCATCTTCATGCCAAAACCACACTCAGTATCTTTCAGACCTCACTTTGGTGCTTTTTGATGCTCATTCCTTGGGAAAACAGTTACTTACGGTCTTTCATAGTTTCCAATGCTCAGGATTTCTGGTGCTCCTCGGGCCATGGAGAAGACCATCATCCATGTCATATCCACAGTGTTCTTCCTACAGCTTCTTAGATCTCCAGTTTGTCTATACTGTCCTTAAGAATTTCTAGAAAATCGACCTTGCCTTATGGAAATGCTTCATTGTGGAAGTACTTCTGATACCCAGTTAATTTGCTAGAATTTCTTCCACTGACATTAATGAAGAGACCACAGATCTCCACTAAGCTAAACCCACTGTGGAGCAGAAAAGGGCAAGAAACCCAGGTTTGATTCCCAGTTCTTTCATGTTTTCATATGGGTAAGTCACTTCTGTGTGATTCCCTTTCCTCACTTGCAAAATGGGAGTCCCTTCACCAACCAAACGTTTTGGAAAGAGTGCTCTCTAGCAATTGTTTCTACCTTTGTGTTGACCTTTTGAAATCTAGCTCCTTCCTCCATATTCCCAAAGTTGCCTTTAGATGATTCCTGATGATGATTAGTGACAAAATCAGTATTAGTGCCATGCCACGTCATTATTGGAGCCTGAGGCAATATTTTTTCTTGCATTAATTTTGATTTTAAAAGATATTACATTAAAATGTTATTTATATTGATTACTGAGTGTTTTGGCATCCACTTAAATTTTGCGCAGAGGCAATAGCCCCAGCCCTGTCTTTCACCTCATCCCTTAGTCTGTGCTCAGTTCATGGTTTCTCTGCACTGCTAACTGCCTACTATTTTGTATAGCTTTCTGTTTCTGACTTCTCTAGCATTGCACTTTCCATTTTCTCCTTCTTTCCTAGGGTACCTTTTTTCTATCTCTCCTTGCTATTCCTGACCTCTAAATATAGATAGCCTTTAAGGTCTGTCACACTCAAATTTGTTTTGATTGTAGGTAAGAAAAATTCTCTTCAAACTTAACTAGCTCAAGCCCTAAGTGGAAGTTATTAGAAGGGAACTGGGATAAAGTATAGGACATATAGAAATATTGAAGAGTTGGGATTCAGTAGGGCTGGCAGCAAAGTCATCAAGAGCCACAGCAACTACTCTCAGCCCCGCTGAAGTCATGCGGTGTAGTACCTTGGCTTTACTTCATCTCCCAGCCCTCATCACCATCACTACTGTATAGACAGGTATCTTTTGCTTTTCAGGAACAAAGCCATCTCACTGGTCATATTCACAGTTCTAGTCTTTTCAGAAGTTAGCAATCCCTGTGTCCTTAATTACAAAATCTTGGGAACAAAGAATTTCATTGAGCCGGCTTAGGCCAGAGTCTTTTTTCAGTCCAATCAGCAGTGGCCAGCGTTTTGTCCCTGGCCCGGTTAACCTGTCTAGCAATGTAAACCTAGTGCCTCACAGGCAGGGTGGTGGCTGTTCTCAAAGAAAAGAAGGTTGGTGTGAGCTGAGCAGACAGCCCAAGATATCTATTGCAGATTCTGCTCTCTCTTCATGTACTGTCCTTTGGCAATCTCGTCCATGCCTACAGCCTACCTACAGAAAGACTCCTTAAGTCAGCCTAACTCCAAAATTGCACATTTTAGTGTTCATTGTGGCCCTCCTTCCCTCCCTGTGCCTCAAATCCTGAATTCCTGAAACACATTTAAATACTTAGAGCCAGCAAGCCCCTTTGTCTATATTGTTCCCTCTGGCTGAAATTCCCTTTGACGTACTTCTACTGCAAGGCTCAGGTGATACCTCTTCTAGATATCTTTCCTTCTGCTTCCCCCATCTAGCTTCGGAATCACTCACTCACTTCTCTGTGCCCACTACATCTTCTCTTTGTAGTTTAGTGTTGACTGTTCTGTATTGATATTATGGGATTGATGTCTGTTTCCTCCACTACTCTGAGATACATGAAGGGCACAGAGGAGCCCTCAAATATTTATTCAGTGAGTAAATGAGATGATTTGAAGGAAGAAGTTACAATTATTAAATAGTGAATCAGTGTCTATTCTATGCTTCCAACTTCAAAACTGCTTATTTGTTTAGAGTTATAGTGCATGGGTCCAAGCTATCTATTAATGAAATGTCTGTATGTTTATATTTTTTCCACAGAAAAATTTATATTTTTCCTTTGATTCAACCAATTCTTTTTCCCCAAGTGAACAAGGAATCCTTAAAAGTTCCCAGTGACAGTCCAAATGGGACAACTGGCAAATTTGCAGATTCTTTTCCCCAACTGGAAAACCTAAATTTGCTATGAATAGGAAAACTGTTTTAATCACAACTAGAAACTTGATTCCTAATTCAGAGATCTCTGCATATAGGAGACAGGAAGGAACTAGGAACTGTTGTGAATTTTTATTTTCTCACCCCCCACCATCATTTGATATGGCAAGTGACGAGGTAGTCTTTTTTCTGGATTCATTTTAGCAAATTATAATTTGTGTCTTGGAAACAAAGACCATTTCATCTTTGTTTCCAGGCCTAAGCAGTTAATGGCATCAATAACATTTTCTTTTGTCTTTTTCCTGTCTTTTATCCTAGTGATCAGTGAGGATAACTACCAAGCACTCAGTCCATACAAATCTTGTAAACTGCTCACTTGTTTTCATTCAACTGATACCAATTTTTAGAAATATCTTCTGAGGAACTCCATATGTGGCCTCTGGAAATGAATTTTTATAGTAGTATGTGCAGTGGAATAGGATTGGTATGTGAGTAGAAGAAAAATCCTATCATTTTTACTTATTTCTGTTTAAATTCTATGTTTGCAAATGAAAATTTGAGGGTAGCTGTTCCCAAATTCAATTCTGCCATGCCACCTGAGGCCTTCATTTCAGATAGTGACTAACTATGAAACTGAATGGAGTTAGTACTTAAAATGTACAACCGATCAGGGAGTTGGAACCAGTAATCCAGTTGAAACAGATCCCCTTTGTCCTAAATACCCTTTAGCCAGGCAAGTTCCAGATTGTCTTAGTTGTCAGTATAATTTTGGTCAAGTGAACAGCTGTACTGTCCATTTCCTAAATCTGGCCTTCATCACAGTCTGAAAAGCAGGTTTTGATAAAAATCAGTTTCCAAAATGTAATTTGTGTAACCTGAGCCTTTGGAATGGGTAAAATGTCCTTCTTGGAGTGGGGGAGGTATTTTTGTAACAGCAAGGCAGAGCAGGGATTGGAGAGTAAGAGGCCTTTCTGTAACAGGGTTGGCCTGCATTTAACCAAATTAAAATAGAACTGGGTGCTAGAAGGAGGGTATGTAATGCTCACTCCAGGATAGTAAGTATATATCTAGTTAGTTCTTATTTCACAGGTTTTGTTGGGACTCTGTCATTTGTCTCCTCCCCCCAACCCCCCAAAAAAGTCAGCAGCACTGAGGCTCAGTCTTGATATCTACCACACCTACCATCCTTCTCTTCCCTCAACCTCATAGGAGGTATTATAGTTTGCATAATGGAAAGAAAGTCTGTCTCTGGAAAAGTAGTAAGGTTGAAACTCAGCTCCGTCACTTACTTTCTCTGTGTCTTTGGGTAAATCACTTTACTTTCCTACCCCTGAGCAAGTCACTTTATTTTTTTCTTAATAAAAATGAAATACATAAGAAAAATAAAGAATAAAACATATTGTTTAACTTGTTTTACTTTTCACTGAAGTTTTTTGTTTTTTTTGTTTTTTTGAGACAAGAGTCTCACTCTGTTGCCTGGGCTTCAGTGCCAAGGCATCAGCCTAGCTCACAGCAACCTCAAACTCCTGGGCTCAAGCAATCCTCCTGCCTCAGCCTCCTAAGTAGCTGGGACTACAGGCATGTGCCACCATACTCGGCTAATTTTTTCTATATATATGTTTTTTTAGCTATCCAATTAATTTCTTTCTGTTTTTGGTAGAGACGGGGTCTCGCTCTTGCTCAGGCTGGTCTCGAACTCCTGAGCTCAAACAATCCTCCCACCTCGGCCTCCCAGAGTGCTAGGATTACAGGCGTGAGCCACTGCGCCCGGCCTTCACTGAAGTTTTTATTTTGAACATATGTCTGGGTTACATTTCATTCTCCTCTTACAGTCTTTGTTTCTATGTTTATCTTCTTTACATGCATATATATATATCTCCTAGTTAAAAACAAAAAATAAGCATTTGCTTGAATCTGTTGCTGCTGCCTACAAATTATTATGTCCCTATCACTCTTTGAATGGATTGTGATCTATTTTTCTTTCTTTACCAGTCACCTGGTAAAGAAAGTTATTTTTTTTTTTTCTTTTTTTTTTTTGAGACGGAGTCTCACTCTCTTGCCTGGGGCGAGTGCCGTGGCGTCAGCTTGGCTCACAGCAACCTCAAACTCCTGGGCTCGAGCAATCCTACTGTCTCAGCCTCCCGAGTAGCTGGGACTACAGGTATGCGCCACCATGCCCGGCTAATTTTTTCTATATATATTTTTAGTTGTCCAATTAATTTCTTTCTATTTTTGGTAGAGACAGGGTCTCGCTCTTGCTCAGGCTGGTCTTGAACTCCTGAACTCAGGACAATCCGCCTGCCTTGGCCTCCCAGAGTGCTAGGATTACAGGCGTGAGCCACCGTGCCCGGCCGAAAGTTTTTAACTCTGTGTGATTTTTGCCCTAACCAGTTCACTGAAATGGTTCTCAGTGACCTTTGAGCCTTTTTTATTCCTCACGCTTTTTGATCTGTTATGTTTGACAATACTGCCTTCTTTGTGAAACCCAAAAGAGCAACCATCCCTTATCTTTCTGATAATCATGGATTTACATTCCACCCTTTTCTTCTTTGATCATGTCATCTTCTTTACTTCCTTCACTTCTCACCTTCCTCTCTCTATGTCTTAGTTTATCCTGCTGCTGCCTCCCCACTCATCCCCTCTCTGGTTGGAGGTCTGATCTGTTGCCATATTTTCAACTCTTCCATGTGTTGGTAACTCTCAATCTTTCATTTTAGCCCTAACCATTGTCCCCTAAATAGCTGCTATTAGAGTATTTCTGCTTGACTTGCCCATCTTCCTCTCTTAAGCTAAAGCCATTGATTTTGCCCCTCACTGAGCTTTTGCTTCTACTTTTCTGTTAGGGATACCATACTTCTCATAGCCACCTTGGTTTATAACCTCTCATCTCTGACACCTTCCTATCCCCTCCTCCCTTCATCTTCCCTCTGTAATCCAGTCAGCAAGCCCTCTCTAGGCTCCGTAAGCTTTCTTTTCACTTCCACTCACCCACTCTTTAACATTTCTATTACCCAGATGCCCATGCCACCCATCTTTCCTCTGTCCTCTCTCTGTCACACTCTACACATCATTGTGAAATGAATATTTCTAAAACACTGCTTTGATCTAGATATATCTCTATTCAAAAATTTCAGTAGCCTTCTTTCAGCAGGATGATATCTATTGTAGTCTATTCCAAACTAGTTTTCTAGACTTATCTCTCAGCACTCCTCCATAAATCTTGCTGCTTAACATTAGTATCTTGTGCAGATCTCTCAAACATACCTTGCATTTATTTCCCTTCTTTTTAACCTTTTTGTTGTGAAATATTAATACTTAAAGTGCATAAAATATAAATTTACAGCTTACTGAATTACTATACAGTAAGCACCACCCAGGTCAAGAAATAGAACATTGCTAGGACCCAAAAACTTCTTCCCTCTCCTGTACTGTTCACATTAAATGTCTTTTCCCTTGTTTGCCTGATTTTTTTTAAACAATCCAAATGGAATCCTATAGTATACATTCTTTTCTTTGACTTCTTTCACCCAGCGTTGTTTATACAAGTCATCTATGCTGTGGCAGTAGTTCAAATATCTTTACTGCTATATAGTATTCCATTATATGAATATACACTATTTATCTGTAGTAATGTTGATAAACATTCGGATTATTTTTAATTCAGGGCTTTTATAAAGCGTGCTGACAATGAATGTCCTTGAACTTGTCTCCTGATACACATGTGTATGCATTTCTGTTGGAGATATACCAGGGAAAGGGTCATAGGATAGATGTACTTTCAACTTTAATAATGATACACTGTTTTCCATAGTGGTTGTACCAATAAACAATCCCACCAATGGTACACTGGAGTTTTTCTACATTGCCGCCATAACTTGAAGTCTTTTTTAATTTTAGCCATTTTGATGGATGTGTAATATTTCATTGTGGTTTTAATTTGTATGTCCTTGATCACTAGTAAGTTTGAATATCTCGTCATAAGTTTATTATGTGGCTTAACCTCCTTTGTCAAATGTCTCTTCAAGTTTCTTTTTCAACTGGGTTACCTTTTCTTATTGATACATAGGAGTTTCATATATTTTGGGTATGAGCTCTTTGTAGGTTATATATATTGCGTATGTCTTCTCCCATGCTGTGGCTTGCCTTTTCACTCTTTAAAGTTATTCATTTTAATGTACTCCTATTTTATCAGTGTTTTCTTTTATGGTTAGTGCTTTTTAATGACCTGTTTTTGTTTTGTTTTGTTTTTGTTTTAATCAACAAGACCAATCAGATAATGAGGCCCATTTTTAAAAATCTCTTCTTAACCCAAGTTCATGAAGGTGTTCTCGTTTATTATCTTCTGAGAGGCATGTTATTTTGTCTTTGATATTTGGGTCTTTGAACTACAGTACTTGGAATTAAATTTTTTGTATGTTATGAGGTAGAATCAAGTTTCATTTTTTTTCCATGTAGATATTGAATTGTCCCATCATTATTTATTGAAAAGTCTTGTCTTTTCCTCACTGCTCTACAATGCCACCTTTATCACAAATTAAATGTCCATATATGCATAATTATGTCGTAGGATTCTCCATTTTGTTCCTTTGGTCTGTTTGTCTGTCTCTGAGTCAATAAAACGTATCTTAATTACTATAGCTTTAAAAAATGTTGATATATGGTAGATTGTTTTTTATCTTGTTTTCTTAAATGCCTGTACTAGTTTTGTTCTTTTACATTTCCATACACATTTTAGAATTAGCTTGTCAAGTTACACACACCACAAATTGTGGGGATTTTGAATGGGACTTTACTGCATCTATATAGATTTTACAGTAGTGACTCTTCCAATCCATGAGTATCATATCTACCCATTTACTTAAATCTTCCTCAGTTTATCTTAAAAGTATTTTATATTAAATAGGTATATTACAGTTTCTCCATAGAGAGCTTATATGTCTTTATTGGATTGCAAGATCCTAGATATTTTATGTTTTTTGATGCTATTGTAAATGGAATCTTAAAAATATTTTTATTTGTTTGTGGCCAGTATAGAAATACGGTTAATTTTTATGTATTTCTTGTTTTGTCTGCACTAGCTAGAACCTTCAATACAATGTTGAATAAATGTAGTACTGATAATGGGCCATCCTTGTCTTATTTCCAATCTTAAAAGCGCTTTAACATTTTGCCATTAAATATGATATTTGGTATAGGTTTCTTTAGATAGCCTTCATCATATTAAACAAGTTTCTGTTCCTAGTTTGCTAAGAGGTTTATAATGTTGAATTATATCAAAGCTTTTTTATTAAAGCACTATTTATTGCTTTAAGATGGATTTTTAAAAATACCAGAATGTTTCATAAAGTTGTAAATTTTTATCAGGTTCTAGTCTTACAGAAAACCTGTCTCTCATAGCTACAGCCACCACTGACATTTATTCTATACTTAGTATGTATTAGGCATTGTATTAAATAGTGTAGTATAGTATGAAAGGTCTCAGATCCTGGTACAAGACTGTCTGCGTAGACTCCTGGCTCTGTTGTCTACTAGCTATGGGACCTTGTGCACATTTGTTATCCTCTGTATGCCTCTGTTTTTTCATCTGCAAAATGGGGATAATAACAGTGTCTACAGTATAGATGCTCCTTGTTTTACAATGGGTTTATATCCTGATAGACTCATTTAAGTTGAAAATATCTTAAGTCAATAATGCAGTGGACTTAATGAGCAGTAGCCCATTGATCCCCAACTTTTCTGGCACCAGGGACTGGTTTCATGGAAGACAGTTTTTCCACAGACCGGTGTGGGGGTGAGGGGAGGGAAGGCAGAGCTTAGGCAGTGATAGGAGCAATGGGGAGGGGCTGTAAATACACTTGCTTGCTGGCGTATTTACCTCCTGCTGTGCCCCCGTCAAATTTCATGGAAGATAGTTTTTCCATGGATGGGGGTGTGGGGGTGGCTGCAGAGCTCTGCAGTCCAGTCTCTAACAGGCCGTGGACTGGTACGGGGAGTCAGGGACTTCAGCTTTAGCCTACCAACCATTATAGCTTAGACTAGCCTACCTTAAATATACTCAGAACACTTACATTAGCCCACAGTTGAGCAAAATCATCCAACAACACAATACACTGTAGACTGTTGTTTACCCTCATGATTGTGATCTTGATTGTGTGGCCCACAGTGAGCTGCAGCTTGGCTCACTGCTGCTGCCCAGCATCCGGAGAGCATGTTATACTGCATATTGCTTGTCTGGGAAAAGATCAAAATTCAAAATTTGAAGTATTGTTTCTACTGAATTCATATCACCTTCCTACCATTGTAAAGTCAAACAATCATTAAGTAAGTCAAGGACTATCTGTATAGAGTTGTAAGAAACAAGTGAGTTATTATTCTGTACAACACATTTAGAACAGAACTTAGTACATAGTAAGAACCATGTACATGTTAGCTGGTATTATTGTATACATATGTCATTTAATCCCTAGCAACTCTATCAGGTGAGTACTAATATTACCTCTATTTTAGAGTTAATAATGAGACTTAGAGAACTGGATCATTTGCCATGGTTACAAAGCTAGGAACTGGCCAAGTTGGAATTCATACCCAGTATGTCTTAAACACCAGGCCAATGTATTTTAAACTTTTTATACCTCAGTATGTGGTACATTGTGATCCAGTATCCCACCACATACATGCACACACAGACACACAAATGTACATACTTTAATTGAAACAAAAGTTTCACAGTATTTTACCCTTTCTTACTGCATATGATGCACTTTGATATTTTCCATTTTATTTTTTTCCAAAAATATTAGTCATGCTGCTGTGGGTTATGACTTGTAACTTGGAAAACACTGCACGGAGCCATACTGTTTGTTCATTTATTTATTGTTCATGCATTCATTCAGCAAAATGTACGCCTTCTCTGTAGCAAGCGTAGTGCTAGATGATACTGTTAACATCTTTGAGACTTACCTACAGAGTAACTTTGGTTAGCTATAATTGAGGTGTCCTGTAACTTTTATATAAAAGAACCTGGCTGGGCACCTATAGACCCAGCTACTCAGGAGACTGAGGCAGGAGGATTGCTTGAGCTGGGGAGTTTGAGGCTACAGGGATCTATGAATCTGCTACTGCACTCTAGCCTGGGCAACAGTGAGACCCTGTCTCTTAAAAAAAAAAGAAAAAGAAAAAAGAAAAAACCTAAATTGAAGTTCTGGTCAAATTTGATGACCAGATTCATTTATAAATCTTTGTTCTCATTTATTTACTTGAGCAGACACATGTCAGTGGTGCTCCAAAGAAATGTTGCTTGGACTCTGTACCTGGTTTAGATTGTTATTAATCTTGCCAACCACATCAGCTGCTTTATTCATCATTTTCATTATTTCCTTTGAATTTGACATTTCTGCCTCTGAAAATTAATATTTGTCCATAGAGACCATAACTGAACTTTGGTTCTGCTCTTATCTATCTCAACAGGAGTTTGAAGTTTGAAGAAATGAAATTTAATATGACAGCTCCTATTACTTACACTAGAATAATCTCTTGATGTAAAAAAAAATTCTTACCAGTCACAGTGATGTGCCCCTATAGTCCCAGATCTGTAGGAGGCTGCAGCAGAAGGATTGCTTGTCCGAGGCTGGCTGGCTATGAACACTCTTATGAATAGCCTCTGCACTCCAGTCTAGGCAACGTAGCGAGATCATATCTTTAAAAAAGAAAAGAAAACAAAACCTTAAGATTGTCACTAAGGTTTGGAAGACTATAGCAAACACAAAGTTTATTACTCTTTTTCTAATAATGCTCATGTTTAGTTCCATATATTTCATCATGGGTGACCAGCAATGTTAACATTTTGCAGGAATAAAACTGTGGGCAGATCATGACTCTTTTACATATAAAGGGGTAGAATATAACCCGATATTATATCTGTGGATATTTCTGTGTAACTCTTTATAGTCTTGCTGAAGCTTAATGAACTATATTGGGTCTTTTAGAAAGGAATGAGATTCTTCTGAGAGGAAACCCAAATTGGAGAGGGCTTTCCAGCCCCAAATTTAAGACATGACTTTATGTGCCAGTGTTTCTTCTGCCTATACCCTCCCTTCCACCTTCAGTTGTCTAACTGGTAGTCATACTTCAGAGTTCACCTCCTCTAGGAAATCTGTCATTACTTTCCCCTGCCACCAGCCTGACTGACTACTCTTCCTCTGTTCTGGTGTAATTTTAAAAGTTTTTTGGTTAAAAAAAGAAAGACAATTAAGCAACAGTATTGTGTAGCACTTATATACTCTGCAAAGCTATTTCATTCTAATACAGACTGTGAGGAAGCTAGAGCTCCATGTCATTTATAGGTAACCTTATTGTTTCTCACAGCAGTTCTTTTAAAAAGGCAGTATTATCCACATTTTATAAACTAGGAACTGAGGTACCTCTAAATAGGTTAAGAAACTCTCACAAAGTCACACAGCTAGCAAGTGACAGAGCCTGGATTTAAACCCAAGAAGTCTGATTTTAGAGCCCAAGTTCTTAATCTGTATATTCTATTGCCTCTGCTTCAGAGATTTGTACTGCCAACATTTGCCACTCTGTTTTCTATCCTCAAGTTGAGGCTTATCTTGCCTTGCTGACGCTGAGATCAGCACTATTACCAACCCACCCAAGGCTGTTCCCTTGATTGTAGTGTATATCTATTTACCTAATCCCAATCTTGTCAATTAAAGTTTAAATTTAAAGTTTCTTAAAAACTGTCTTGGTTTCCACCCTGTTCCCTTCTCTTACTTTTGGGAAAATGAGCAAGAGAGGAAGATTCCAGTAGTATTTACTTTAATGTTTGCTTTTTTTCCCCTCCCTTTAGTAATCAGTTTTCAGAATAATGAATTGGTGTCCTAGCAACCTGCAGTGGTAATTAATGAGGTTTTTCTTTTTAATATTATTAACTCATTGATTTTTATATTTGAAGTGTTTTAATCCATTGCCATCAGTGTTCTCTTTGATTATAGATTGCTCCATCTTAGGCTAATAGAAGGCTTTTTATGTGGCCTCCTGTATCCTTTTGACATGACCCCATTATTAGTTTGGATATCACAACAAGGTTCATCTTGTATATATTCTCTGTCATACTGGGAGTCAACCATTTCTTTAAGGAGTCCTGGCTCCAGCTCATAGGAATTGGTATTTAAAGTTTGCAGTCTGAGCCCTTCAAGTATTCCTGATCAAGACAAACATTTAGTTTTTCTGATAAGTTGGTAAGAATCTTCTCTTTACCCACACTGTTTTTTACCTGTTGATATTTTTGTAGATAGCAAACTACTTCATTCCGGGTTTCAAATACCTGTCATTATTTAAACCTTCAGCTTTTCATCAACTATGAGCCATAGTCTCAACTTCGAAGTGTTTATTTGCCTGATTTTCTTCCCCTTATATTTTAAGTAGAATAATACAGATTAAGAACATTGAATTAAGAATCACTGAATAAATAAAGAGCACTGGATTAGGAATGGTTGTGAACATTTCCTTTGAGATGGGCTCACTAGTCAGGGAATGCTGTAGAAGTAATGAATCTGGAATTTCAGTGAAATATATAATAGTCTTTTGTGATAACTTCATGTATGAAAGAGAGAAATGCAGACTAGACTAGAGTGTCTGGCCTAATTAAGAGATAAAACTAGTTGAACAACTATTTCCAGAATGCTAATGGTTAAGTCAAATTGGAGAAGGAGCTTCAATGGCTTGCCTGAAGGCCACATTCTGTTTAATATTGTTTTAAGGATAGACATGAAAATAATGTAACACTGACCCATACATGTAGAAAAGAAGGAGATGGAAGGAAAAGCTATTATATTAAGCGGCTAGATCCAGATCCCCAAAGATTTCAGTAGACTAGAATGACACACCGAATTTATTATATAAAGATAAAATTGATCAAGGACAAATATATAAAGTCCTGCCCTTGGGTTCAACATTTAACTCCCCAAGAATGTAATAAGAAAGACATGGGCTAATATATGTGGTAAATACTTCAGGGTTTAGATGTCTATGAAGCTGATGTAAATTGTGTGTATGGTTGGGTGGGGGTTGGAGTGGGTGGGGTTGGAAATATAGCAGTCTTAGAATTGGAAGGTCTTGAATTCTAATTCCAGCTCTACTCCTGATTGTCTGTGTAATCAAGATTAAATTTCTTTACCTCTTTGAGTTTCGATTTTCCCATTATAAAATATGTGGCATGTCACAGAGGTTCAGAATTATAAACTTTATGTGTTTACTGTTGTTAGCTACAGAAACAGAAACATACAAACAAAACTAATTTAGTCTTGTATTAGGAAAAACAAAGCATTTAGTATCTGGATACTAAAAAATTTATTATCATGTATATATAAAGCACTGAATAAAGAGCACTGGATTAAGAATGGTTGTGAACATTTCCTTTGAGATGGGCTCACTAGTCAGGGAATGCTGTAGATAAAAATAAATTTTTAAAAAAGTATCCAGATAATATATATGATGGAGTCTCACTCTTTCACCCAGGCTGGCTCACTTGGAGGTTCTAACTCCTGGGCTCAAGTGATCCTCCTACGTTAGCCTCCCAAGTAGCTGGGATTACAGGTGTACAAGACTATGCCCAGCAAATTATAGAAATTTTTTTTGTAGAGATGAGGTCTCACTATGTTGCTCAGGCTGGTCTCAAACTCCTGGCCTCAGCAATCTTTGCACCTCAGCATCTCAAAGTGCTGGGATTATAGGTGTGAGCGACTGCGCCTGACCAATACTTTGTTTTAAGAGAGATTTTGATATTATATAATTCATTAAAAATAAGAAATGAGATAGAAAAAAATCATTTGGGAGCTCCATTATTATCTTTAAATCTCTAAATGGTTTATATGTAACTAGGTTAGATTGTACATTTATTTTTTGCCTGTGAGCACATTACTCAGGGCAATGGGGGAAAGAAGTTTCAGGTTTGGTTCAGTGTAAAGAAAAGCTTTTGAACTGTTAGAACTGTTTAAAATAGAATGAACAGAATGAAGTGCATTAATGAGTCACTAGAGATGTGCAAGTAAGAGGGTGGGGCAACTCCTTGTGTTGGAATATTGTAGAGGGAATTCATGCCTTGGGTAAAGATCTGTTCAAGGCAATTTATAAGGCCCTTTCTAACTCTTA
This sequence comes from Indri indri, assembly GCA_004363605.1. Lineage (NCBI taxonomy): Eukaryota > Metazoa > Chordata > Mammalia > Primates > Indriidae > Indri > Indri indri. The sequence continues at coordinate 100,275 of RJWJ010002246.1, forward strand.
AGATTCCCGATTCAGTAATATTGGGATAATAATACCTCTCATAGTTATTGTTATGACTAAACAGTGTATGTAAAAAATTCTTACACATTGCATGGTACACAGTTGGTGCTCACTGAATGTTTTTTGCTTTATCTATAAGATATGAATAACCCTTGGCTTGGCCTGGTACAAGTGAGATAATGAATGTAAACATGCGTTAAATACCCTTCAAGTCCTTTACAAGAATAGGAGATGCAGAAATCTACATCTGACTCTGGCCAGGCACCATGAGGGGTATTTTGCTTCAGTTTGTTCATTTACAAAGGGAGACCTTGGCTTTTTTGTTTTTTGTTTGTTTGTTTTAAGCGGGGAAGTGTCTGACTCACCTGCACAAAGAATGGATAGATTTGCCTTGCTGTGGCCAAAGAATGTTATGGTTAGAAAGATAGACTTTGGGGGTTCCAGCCCTCCCCTACCAGCTGGGTGACTGTTAGGGAGTGATATGGCCTCATGGGCCTCAATTTCCTCATCTGTAAAATGAGGTTACCTCATTTAGGTTTGTTGTGATGATTCAGCACAATAATGTATGTTAAGTGCCCGGCCAGAGGCAATAGCTGATCCTGTTGTTACTCTTTTTCACATACTGTGAGAGAAGTTTTCCAAATGCTTCTTTGAAGGGCTACAAGATTGATCTGGAGAGAGCCTTTTTCTGGTACCTTTGAGTAATTCCCTTTTTCAATTAGCTCCTGGTCTGTGGCATAGACCGATGCTGTTTATAGAAATCTTACATGGCAGTAATAGCTATGGCCAGTTAGAGAAGCAGTCATAGGACTCCAAGCTCCTTACAGAAATATGCCCCTCTGGTCTTTGATCTCAATGTGGCCTTTTTAAACTATCGTGAGAAAAGCAATGAGTGTTACAAAACATGAGCAGATTCTTAACCTTTTGTATTTAATTGTCTTTCAGCGGGGCCTTTGCGCTGGATCCAGATGCTGCACAGAATGCCATATGAATACTTTATGAGGTTATTGAACTCCAGTTCTGATACTGGCAGTTCAGGGTCAGCCTCTTCCTAGATGAACAAGTTGCTTAACCATTTTTGAGCCTCCATTTTATCATTTACAAAATAGTGATAACAATTGTATTCAGCTATGGGGTTTTGAGAATTACATGAGTCAGTGAAGTAAAGTCTATCCGGTTGTGGTAGGTGTTCAGTGAAATATTAGTGAAGAAAGGAGGTGTGGTCCTTGCAGATACAGATTAGTTATAACTATTTAAAGCCTATTCTAGTAAGGTTCTGGTTTATATTATAATTGTATCTAATAAAATATTGAAAGTTTTAATTTAAAATTAGAAAATATAGATTCTTCTATAGCCAATCGTGATTTTTCCCATGCTACATTTCCAAGCCTTTTCAGTAGCTCAAGCCCAACATTGTAGGAAATCCCATCTTAAATACGAGAGCTATTTGTACGCCATTCATTTTGACTGTTTGGCCTTACCTGATTTCATTTTTTCAATTTGCTATCGTAACTTTTCTCTATTGTTTACTTTGAGCTTCCTTTGTGCTTTCAAAAGGAAAATAAAAGGAATACTCATTACACTGGGGCCATTTTTATAGAGAATCTTTTTTTTTTTAAAGGGTTTTTTAGTTGCAGATAACAAACTCATTTAACTTAGCTTAAGAAAGAAAATGAGGATTGTATTACAAGAACATGGCTATGTCAATTTGTCACAGTTTGTCACTTTGCTATTTACTCATAGGAAGTGCATCCAAACCTTAGAAATGTCTGTAACTAAGAACTGTAGAGTCCTCAAGAACCTTTTTCCATATCTGTCATTCTCTATTTCCCTGGTTGCATAGTCTCATGTATCTGCTGCTTTCTGAATACTTGCTATTTGCTGTGTGACTTTGGACAAGTCTTTTTTTTTTTTTTTTTTGAGACAGAGTCTCACTCTCTTGCCTGGGGTGAGTGCCATGGCGGCAGCCTAGCTCACAGCAACCTCAAACTCCTGGGCTCAAGGATCCTACTGTCTCAGCCTCCCGAGTAGCTGGGACTACAGGCATGTGCCACCATGCCCGGCTAGTTTTTTCTATATATATTTTTAGCTGTCCAATTAATTTCTTTCTGTTTTTTTGGTAGAGACGGGGTCTTGCTCTTGCTTAGGCTGGTCTCGAACTCCTGAGCTCAGAACGATCTGCCCGCCTCGGCCTCCCAGAGTGCTAGGATTACAGGCGTGAGCCACTGCGCCCGGCCTGGACAAGTCTTAATATGTCTGTTTCCTTGTGTGAAAAAAGATGCCATATTAGTTTCTTGGGCTGCTGTAACAAATTACCACAAACCAAATGCCTTAAAACAACAGGAATTTATTCTCTTACAATTCTGGAAGCCATAAGTCCAAAGTCATATTCCGGGGCAGAAATGAAGGTGTTAGCAGAGCCATGCTCCCTTTGGAAGCTCTAGGGGAAAATCCATTTCTTGCCTTTTCCGACTTAGGTAACTGCTGGCACGTGGCCAGTTGCTGCTTCTGTCTTCACGTCACCTTCTCCTCTGTATGTTTTTCTTCTTCTCTTCTGTCTTTATCAAATCGCCCTCTGCCTCCCTCTTACAAAGACACTTGCGATTGCATTTAAGGCCCACTCACACAATTCAGAATAATCCCCTAACTCAAGATCCTTAATGTAATCACATTTGCAAAGACCTCTTTTCCTTATAAGGCAGCATTTACAGGTTCCAAGGATTAGGACCTGATGATTTCTATGGGTGGCAGTTATTCAGCTTACTACAAATGGCAATCATTAAAGATTTATCTCAAAGTTGGTATATAAGAGCTCCATAAATGCAAGCCTCCTTCCTTCTCTGCATCCCTCCTACATACACCACCATGACCCTCATTTAACATTGCCTTCAAGTGCTTTTCTTTTCAGGAATGTCATTATCACATTAAGTGTGGACCTGCTGGGATAATCATAATGAAAATAATTGCTAACATTTATTAAATGTCTGTTGTAGCCCAAGTTCTGTGATAAGTTCTTTATCCATGGGATATAGGTACCATTATAACCCCCATTTTACAGATGAAAGAAATTAGACTCAGAAAGGTAAAGAAGATCATTTTGCTTAAGTTCACCCAGCTGGTGTCAGAGCTAGGGTTCAGATTAGAATCTCTCTAATTCTAAGGGTTCTCTAATCAAGGTATAACAATGGTTTTTTGTTTTGTTTTAGAAATGGGATCTCACTCTGTGTCCCAGGCTGGAGTGCAGTGGTATCATCCTAGCTCACTGCAGCCTCAAACTCCTGGGCTCAAGTGATCCTCCCGTCTCAGCCTCCCAAGTAGCTGGGATTACAGGCCCACACCACTATGCCCAGCTAATTTAAAAAAAAAATTTTTTTAGAGATAGGGTCTCACTGTGTTGCTCAGGTTGGCCTCAAACACCTGGGCAATCCTCCTACCTCAGCCTTCTAAGTAGCTGAGACTACAAGTGTGAGCCACCATGCCTGGCTCTATAACAAAGTTCTTAACCATTATACTTGGCCTTTGACTCAGGAGTGAGGTTCAAATTTCTGGTTTCCTATGTTGGCCTCTGATCAAAACCTTCCCTGGAAGTTTCTCTTCCCTCCCCTCCCCTGTTCTTTCCTTTCCTTTCCTTTCCTTTCCTTTCCTTTCCTTTCCTTTCCTTTCCTTTCCTTTCCTTTCCTTTCCTGTCCTGTCCTTTCCTTTCCTTTCCTTTCCTTGCTCACCTCCCCTCCCCTCCCCTTTCTTTTCTTTTTTTCTTTTTTCTTTTTTCTTTTTTTGAGATAGTTTCTCTCTGTTACCTGGGCCCAGAGTACAGTGGCATCATCATAGCTCACTGCAACCTCAAACTCCTAGGTTCAAGTGATTCTCCTGCCTCAGCCTCCTGAGTAATTGGGACTGTAGACACACACCACTATGCCTGGCTAATTTTTTAATTTTTTGTAGAGGTGGGGTCTCGCTCCTGCTCAGGATGGTCTCAAACTCCTGGCCTCTAGCGATCCTCTCACCTCGGCCTCCCAGATGGCTAGAATTATAGGCGTGAGCCACTGGCCCTGGCCCTCCTGGAGATTTCTTATACCTGCTGGCAAAGTCTGACATCACAGTTCACCAGGGTGCTTTTTTGTCACATGACTGTTTTTTGGCAGTTGCTTGGTCCTGAGTGAGTACAGTTTGAAGGAAGAGGAAGTGGAGAGCTATATTCTGGCCTGAACTTCCTTTTTGACTAATTCTTTTGTTGCTAATCAGTGAGTCCCTTGACTGTGGGGATCATGCTGATTTATTTATATCCTAGCATAAGGCCTGGACACAGAATAGATGTTCTGCTAGAATGTAAGCTTCACCAGGGACTTTTGTTCACTGTTGTATCCATGTCTTAGAACAGTGCCTGGAATAGAATAGTTGCTCAGTAAACCTCTCTTGGGTGGATGGATGGAGGGATGGCTTAGCTGGGCGTGGTTAAAACTTCTTCACTTGTTAACATTTGTAACTGTCATTTATTGAGTGTATACCATGTGCTTGGCACTTACATATATTGTCAGTAATACTTAACCACCACCTTACAGGATAGGATTGATGGACTGTGCATGAGGAGGGTAAGGGAGACAGAGGAGTCTAAGATATTTCTAGGTTTCTGTCTTGGATACTGGTCCAAGTGATGATGAAACACAGGAGGAGGAGTGTGAGTTCTTTTTTTTATTAGGTTATTAAGTATGGAATGTCCAATTTCCTTAAGTACTAATAAGTGCTAAGTTTGACCGTTGATATCTCTGGCATTTCACTTTGACACTTTTTGTTTTTTGTTTTTTTTATTGTGAAGGTACATCCTCATACTTTCAAATGCACATTTTGGCTTGTGATTATCTTTCAAATTTTTTTTAGGAACAATTTTTGTGAAACCATGGATAAGCCAAAAATTCGTGTAATTTTTAAATATGAGTTCCACCGTGGAACCAATACAATGCAGACAGCTCGAAAGATCAACAAAGTGTTTGGGAAGGATGCGGGTAGTGAATACACAGTACATCGATGGTTTGAGAAGTTCTGTGCTAGCGATTTTAATCTTGAAAATGAGCCATGTGGGTGACCTGTGACCAAGGCGGATAATGATGAGCTGAAAGCTGTAGTGGAAGCCAAGCCATCTCAACCTACACGTGATTTAGCAGCAAGGTTTGACATTATTATTCCAACAATGTTGGACCATTTAAAACAAATGGGCAAGGTAAAG
>RJWJ010002247.1:0-105366 GCA_004363605.1 Indri indri
GGAGGGCGTTGAAGGGACACGTGGGAGGTGCAGGAGGTGTGTAGGGGCTGCCCAGTGAGGGTGCAGTCATGCTGGCTGCCTTAGTCCTCAGTTTTTAAGATTTTACTTCTCTTTGCACTGATTGAAAACGTGCTTCTTTTATTAGTCTAATGGAAGTGGCAAACTTCGAAAGAAGAAAAAGAAACAGAAAAATAAGAAAAGCAGCACAGGAGAGACTTCGGTGTGTGAGTCAGACCTGGCTTTGTTCTCTCCCTCTGCCTGCCTCCCTCTCCGTCTTGCCTGGTTGTGTTTTTCAAGGTGGTGTGAAAGTTTGTTTTTATTTGATATTTTGATTCCTTCCCCTCAGGAGTATAACTAAATCATTAATAGCAGTCAAGGAAGAGGAAAAGGAAAACTTACTACCAGACTGTCTTCTTTTTGTTCCCTCGGTTCCTTGGTGGGTTAGGGCCCACTCTTGTGTTTCGCATTCCCAGCACCCACCAGAAATGGTCCTGATGGGGAGTCTCTCCTGGTCTTCTGCTCCCGTGACCCGTGTGATGCTGCGCTGACGTTGGTCTGGCATCCTGGACTAGGGGTGGTGGGATGGAAACCACCCACAGGACCTGGTCTGTCGTCAGAAAGTGTGTTTGCATTACTGGCCTTGGTCCTGTTGGATTCCGTTTGTCCTGAGAAGGGGCCGTGGCTTTGTTCCTGTTAGCTGGAGTCACAAGTCCCACTCTGTGTACCTGAGGACGTGGAATGTGGTCTTTTGACCCACTTATTTCCAAGGTCCCTCTGGTTCTCTGATTTTTACCTATTCTGAGCTGCTGCTTGTGAGACATCTCTTTTTTCTAAATGTGTGTGTGATACATAGTGTTTGAATTATACTGTCTTTTAGGAAGTAAAAACAATGTAATAGTTCTCTCAGAATAAATCTTTTGTCATTGATTGTTACAACCTTTAGAGTAAGGTCAGTGTGGTGATGAGTAGGTTGTTTTTGCGCATTCAGGAAAATGGACTGGAGGATATTGACCGCATCCTGGAGAGGATCGAGGACAGCGGCGGACTGAACCACCCGGGCCCTGCGCCCCTGAGCGCCAGGAAGCACGTCCTGTACGTGGAACACAGGTACGAGCCCCTCCTCCGGCTGTGACCACAGAGACCCTGTGGAAGGAAAGAGTTATTTAAAAAGAAGAACAAGAAAATTTACTGTCTTTATTTTAAAATAACATGAGTTTATTATTAAACATTTAGGAAATAGCAACAAGGAGAAGGAAGAAAAGGAAAATTCACCGTATTTCAGAGGACTTTTAGCTTTACTTTTATGTATCTTAGGAAGCTCTTCCTTGAACTGTGTGGAGGGGCCGCGTCGTCCTTGGATGACAATCCATCTCTCGGTCTCATAGACACTTAATGAATCCTTGTCCCCAAGTCAGAGATCGTCATCAGCTTTAAAAAAAAAGCCACCCAGAGTCAGTTAAGACATAGTGATCTAGTTTCAGGGAGCGTGCACCGCCCTCACTCAGCCTGGAAAACGGATGCTCGCCCGGGTGCCCCTCTGTGCACAGCGGTGACCCTGAGCCCCCTCTCCGCACCAGCTGCCTCCTCGGTGCCCTCAGAGCGTCGTGGCTGGGCCTCCGCCAAGGCGGGTGCTGGTTTTGCGGAAAGTAGGCCTGGAGTTGCCGTTCCAGCCACAATCACTCTTCTCCCTCCTGGGTTCTTATGTGGCTTTCCAACATTCCCAGAATCACTGTAGAACATAATTTAACTTTTCTTTCTAAAATTTTCAATTCTCTAGACACTTGAATCCAGACACAGAACTGAAAAGGTATTTTGGTGCTCGAGCAGTCCTGGGGGAGCAAAGGTAAGGGCCACGCGCAGCTGCCGCCTCAAACCGTTTCGTTCCTTGTTAGACTCGTGAGGGGGGAGAATGTTCTCGTAGCCCGTCAAAACCCTGGAGGGGGGTCACTTAAAGCCGTAAGGGACAAACGGAGCCTTAGGCTTGGGGTCTGAAAGGACATTTTGAGCTTCCAGTCCTGAAATCTTAGCCAGGCCCATTTTTGCTTCTCAGTCACAGCAAAACTAACATGAAGTTTAGGGTCTGAGATAAGTTTATTTTGTTTTGTTTTGTTTTTTGAGACAGTCTTGTTCTGTCGCCCCAAGTAGAGTGCAGCGTCATCATCACAGCTCACAGCAGCCTCAAACTCCTGGGCTCAAGTGATCCTCCTGCCTCAGCCTCCTGAGTAGCTGGGACTACAGGCACACACCACGCCTCCCAGCTAATTTTTCTGTTTTTAGTAGAGATGGGGTCTCGCACTTGCTCAGGCTGGTCTTGAACTCCTGAGCTCAAGTGATCCTCCCACCTCAGCCTCCCAGAGTACTGGGATTACAGGTGTGAGCCACTGCGCCCAGCCATGAGATAAGTTTTATTTGTGTTAATGTAGTAGTTCTTAGGGGCAGCATGCTGTAGATGAGTGATAGTTGATTGAGACAGATGAGGGGTGCAGGGGTTCCCCAGGCTCCTTGCAGGAGAAAAGCGTGAGAGTCTGGGGGACTTTGTGTAGGGGGCATGGGTGTTCTGCTTCTGGACTCTCCATGGAAGTGTCCAGAAAGCTTTGTCTTTCTAAGCATATATTTTTTCTGGTTATAGAGCTAAATGCTTCTTATAAAAAAGTCCAAGCAACTTAGAAATTCCTCTTCTGACTCCACGCCCTCCCCCAACCACAGATACTGTTAGAAACAGTTTGCTGCCTCTTCTCAGGGGCCTTTCTGCACCGTAAACACACCTTGTTTTACGTGACCGCAGAGTTCTGCCGGCCCCAGCACACCTGGCTTTGCAGGTCTGGGCTCTGAGTGTCGGCTCCACACCGCAGGAAACCAGGGCTGTCTCCTCACCCCCAGCCTCACGTCACACCTGGTCGTGGCCTATGCCCTGGATTCCGGTTCTGTTTCCATTGCGCAGTGCCCTGGAGAGTGTGCAGCTCGCACCGGGCGCCTGTCCAGGGTCTGTCCTCACCCGGTGAGCAGAGTAGACAGCAGCAGGTTTTAAGATCTGTCATAACGTGTGGACAAAAAACAGAGTTCATGTTTTGACTTTTATTTCTTTGATTATGAATAAGGTTGAGGATTTTTTCACGTGCGATTTGCTCACACTTCCCTTGTGTTTCTAACAGTTTTTGCTTTATATTTTACTTTACATTTTTGGTGTGAAGTTATTCAGGACACAAGGGTTTCTGACTTTTATGTCCTTTTTTTGGAAGATTAGTGAAAAGCATTTATGCTCTAAAATGTTCTCTTGTCACCTGAGCAGTCTCCCTCTTCCCAGCCGGCTTCGCTGTGTCTGCGTCAGCTCGGTCTGTCTTCGCCATTTCTTTACATTTTCGCATGGTCTTATTTCCGCAAATCGTAATTATGAGTAGTAATTAGTTGATAATTGCATCTATTATTTTTATAGTAGTATTATATTTTTTATTATATTTACTTTCTTCAAAATTTAAGTCTTACCAGAAGACTTCCGTGGAGAAGCCCCGGTTCTCTCCTCATTCCCCCCCCACCTCGTCCCCGCCCTGCTCCTCTAAGACGAGACCTGGCGAGTTTCTGTTCCTCCTCTCCTGGTGGCTCTCAGAGTCTCCCAGCAAATGACACACGTACGCTGCTCTTCCTCGGTCCTTGACTCCTGCCGGGACAGACCCGTCAGCCCGTCACCCACCCTCCCCTCTGCACCCTCCCCTGCTCGCTGGGACTGCGAGGCTTCAGTGCTCTTACCTGGCCCCACCTCTCGCACCTGCAGCGGCTGCCTCGTTCCGGAGGTTTCCTCCTGTGCTGGTATGGCTCACTGGAGGCTGGGCCGTTCCTGGGATTCCATTGACTTGGGGTAGTTCCGAGCAGCCAGTTAACTCTCTTTTTGCACCCAGCCACTTACCCCAAATCATGGCACACTTTAGTTCCCTCAGATTTTGATCTTGTTTTCCTTGCACAGTTGGGTTTTTACCCCGGCAGTTATTACTTTCTTTTTGGGAGAAGAAACGTAATTTTTTATCCTGTTCCTAACGGTTCAGCTTCTCTTTTGTTTGTTTGTTTGTTTTTAGTGAAATAGTTCAGATTATCATCAAAAAAGGATAGAGAATAACGTACAAACGTCCACATGCCCATCACTGCTGTAACAGAAGCCCTGTGCCTTCTCCAGGGGTCTCCCTGCCCGCCCGAGATGCCCCCTGACCAGGGCTTAGGACCAGGCCTGGCACCTGCCACAGAGGCTCCCTAGTGGCAGAGCTCGGAGCACTCTGCCGGGGAGTGGAGCTGGGCGGCCCTGGCACACTCCTCCTGCAGCCTGGGCCAAGGCCCGAGGAGCCAGCCCCACAGCACACGTCAGGTGTGCCAACGTCCCGTGTGCTGACGTCCTCCTCCAGTCCTCTTCACCGCTACCGTCTTTCCCTGTTGCGTGTCTGTGGGGTCTCGGGAGAGGAGGAGAATGCCAAGGCCCGCCTTCGTCCTCTGCGCTCAGCTGCAGCCAGGCGGGCCACCGTGGGGAGCCAGCTTATGCGTGTGCAGAGCACCAGCAGGCTTGGTCTTGTCCTTGTCACTTTCATTTTAGGGTTCATTTTGGTTTCCTTTCTTACCCTTCCTGCCTTTTTGCTGGACTGGTTGAATTTTCTCTGTTTCTGTTTCTCAGTCACCCGGTGAGCTAGTACTCCTGTCTCTGTCCCGTCCGGCAGTGGTCACTTCCCATCACGGACGCTCGTTTGCGCCCTCCCAAGTGCACCCGATGGAACTGCGCACCCGCTGCCCCCTCCCCGTGTCTCCCTGCCCTCAGGGCTGCTCCCACAGTTCCTGCAGAGAGTAGGCAGCTGAGCCCAGGTCCCCACGAGCCACGGAAGGCTAAGCTGTGCCTTGTCCCATTCTCCCCAGGCCGCGACAGAGACAGCGCGTGTACCCCAAGTGCACGTGGCTCACGACCCCTAAGAGCACCTGGCCCCGGTACAGCAAACCAGGTGAGGGTCTGCAGAGGCTGCGGGGGGCTGTGCTTCTGCCGATGCTGGTACCCGCTGTTGCCGTCGCGTCCCTCACCCAGCCTCTCCTCCGTTTGTGCGGAGCCCACGTGCACCGGGTGCTTTTGCTGGAGGACGAGCCCGGTAGCTCTGGGCACAGAGTCTCCCAGACACCGCCGGCTTGTTTCCTTGACTGTGCAGCTTTTTCCTGTGAATGCTGTACCACATGGAGCACTCACGTTCACTTTCAAAGTATGATATTTTATGTATTAGTGCAAACTAGTACATACACATAATTTAAAGAAAAATAGCAACAGTGCAGAAAGGTGTCGAGTACATACCCCATCAGGGTGCTTGGCCACATGGCGTGGAGGAGCTGGAGGCCTCCACCCTGCAGTGGCTGGGCCGTGGGGCCAGGGGCCCTCAGGTGGGCAGGGGCCACCGTGGGAAGGGAGCCGTGTGGTCCTGTAGGACTTAGGCCTCGGGTAGGGCTGAGAAGCCGTGGCTTAAGGGGACCAGGAACCACTGACGTGTTTCACGGAGGTCTTGGGAAACTGAGTTTTTCAGGTCTATGAGGAGAAGCTGGGCCCCATACACCCAAAATCAGACGTAGAAAGCAGAGAGAAGGGGGTCTGGTCGCCTGCACTGTCTCCCACCCCGCCCCTTCACAGCCACCCTGGTATTCGTCCTAACCAGGCTTGGTCTGGGGACAGTGTTTGGCCCAGCCAGACCCAGCAACTAGATGGGCCGTGTGTGTCCCTGTCCCCAAAGTTCCCCCGACCAGCGAGGCTTGTTGTCTTGGGACATTGCACACTCCGTCCCGTACTCTGAGCTGGATCTGAGTTCTGAGAAAGCAAAGCCGACAGGCCTTCTCCAGGGGGGGATGCAGCCCCCGGTGTTCTGGGAAAGCCCTTCAGCTTGTGGCCTGGGGGCAGCCCTGCCTAGGTCTGGGTGACTTGCGTGAGTGCACTCGGGGCAGAGCCCTCACCAAGAACACCTGGAGGGCAGGTGACCACGCCGCGTGAACACCTGGAGGGCAGGTGACCACGCCGCGTGCCAGCACAGCCGCCTGAGCACTCTCGCCCTCCAGGTCTGTCCATGCGGCTGCTGGAATCAAGAAAAGGCCTTTCCTTCTTTGCGTTTGAGCACAGCGAGGAGTATCAGCAGGCGCAGCACAGGTTCCTGGTGGCCGTGGAGTCCATGGAGCCCAACAACATCGTGGTGCGTGGTCCCTGCAGCCCCCCGGGGACGGGGCAGCGTCGCGGCCATGTGCTCGGTCTCATGTCCCTCGCAGTTGGGGAAGGTGTGGTCGAGGGGCCAGGCAGAGGGGATGCCTGTCCGTGCAGGGTGGGCAGGGCGACCAGAGGGAGGCGTGTTCAGTCTCTAAGCAAGGTGAAATCCATCCACACTCAGAGAAGAGCCCAGAACATGCCTCACATCCCCTTGTCAGGGAGCCATGTGCGGTAGCGCTACGTGGCGCCTGCCCAGGACAGTAGGGCCTTCCTGGGCACTGCCTTGGTCCCTGCTGTGCTGGCGTAGCGAGGGGAGCACAGACTCCCTGCTTTGGGGCAGCCCGTGCCATCCCCTGTGTCACCGAGGCCTGCGTCCTTAGAACACCCCCAGGCATGGTGGCCAGACTGCCTCAGTGTCCCAAGACCCCAACCAACCCCATCCTTGGGCCACTCTTGGGTCTGTGGTCACTGTAGGGGCACAAGGAGCCCAGCCTCCCCCTGGCTGCCCTGGTCCCAGAGTGCACTGTGCTTGGCACCGGGACACGCACTTCTTCTTTTTTTTTTTTTTTGAGACAGAGTCTCGCTCTGTTTCCCGGGCTGGAGTGCTGTGGTGTCAGCCTAGCTCACAGCAACCTCAAACTCCTGGGCTCAAGCAATCCTCCTGCCTCAGCCTCCCGAGTAGCTTGGGACTACAGGCATGCGCCACCATGCCCTACTAATTTTTTCTCTATATGTATTTTTAGTTGTCCAGCTAATTTCTTTCTATTTTTAGTAGAGACGGGGTCTCGCTCTTGTTCAGGCTGGTCTCGAACTCCTGAGTTCAGACAATCCTCCTGCCTCGGCCTCCCAGAGTGCTGGGATTACAGGAGTGAGCCACCGCGCCCGGCCCAGGACACGCACTTCTGAGAGCTCAGTTATCTCGCAATGCGGGAAGAGAGGCTTGCTTGCTTCTGTTCCTCTTGGGGTGTGGGGAAAGTTGAGATGGAGCCCAACTGGGTGCGCCCAGTTCTGAGTTCCCACATCAGAGCAGATCCATGGTTCAGCCCAGCAGCACAGCACGTTTTGAATTGGAGGATATTATAACCTTCACCCCGTGATAATTTCTGCCAGTTTTAAGTGCTTGCAAGAAAGGAGGGCCTGGTGGTCCAGGGCCTTGCTGGGTGTCTTTCCCAGGAGGGCTCTGCCTGCAGCTTTTCTCCAGGGCTGCTGCTTTTCCGGTAGGTTCTGCTTCAGACGAGCCCCTATCACGTGGACTCGCTGCTGCAGCTCAGCGACGCCTGCCGCTTTCAGGAGGATCAGGAGATGGCTCGAGACCTCGTAGGTAAGACAGCTCGTTTCATGGGAGCGGCACAAGCCGACAGGCACAGAAGTGTTTTATAAGATGACGGGACGCAGATGAACTTGCCAAGAGGTTTTTAAAATAACAGCTTTGCCGAGACACAACTCACACACCGTAAGACTCACCCATTTGAAGTATACGAGTCACTGGTTTTCAGTTCATGCCAGAGTTGCACAGCTATCGCCACAACCGGTTTCAGATTATTTTCATTACCCATAAAAGACACCCCCGCCCCCGGAACCACTGATCTGCTTCCTGTCTCTGGATTGGCCTGCTCTGGACATGTCGTGTGAACGCGGTTATACGATGGGCGGCCTCTGTGGCCGGCTTCGCCCACCGCCGTGTTTCCAAGGCTCGCCCTTGTAGCCTGCGTCAGACCTCCATTCCTTCCGGTGGCTGCACACCACTCCGCTGTGCAGACAGACCGCGTGTCATGTGTCCGTCCTCAGTTGGTGGATGTCTCAGGGCTGTTGCCACTTTTTGGCTGTTGTGGGCAGTGCTGCTGTGAACACGGCTACGCGGGTTTTGCCTGGACGCGTGTTTGCGTCACATGCCTAGACACCCTGTGCTACCAGGACACGGTTTCGGTCAGACGTCCTGGTGTTTAAGTCATTTCCCTCCCAGGCTCACAGGTTCTGTGGTTGACGTAAACCCAGAGAGGCACTGGGGTACCCGGGAGGTCACATTCGTGCCCTCTCAGTGTCCAGGATCCTAGTTTTGTGAGTTCCTTCCAGACCTTTCCTCGTTGCTAATCATCTAGCAACGTCTAGAGGAGGGGTCGCATTGCCGTGCGCAGCCGTGACACCCCCCGACCCCCGTGTTCCCGTGCTGCAGAGAGAGCCCTGTACAGCATGGAGTGCGCGTTCCACCCCTTGTTCAGTCTCACCAGCGGGACGTGCCGGCTGGATTACCGCAGACCTGAGAACAGGTGAGCGGGGCCCACCGTGGGGACTGACTCCTGAGGGAGCAGCTTGTGCCAGTGGGGCTCACCTTTCCCCGTCCTGGCTGTGAGGGGCCCCACCAGTGGCTGCTGCAGCGTCGTGGGTGGCACACAACTGTCCCTGAGGGTGGACGAGGTCCCCGCGGGTCCAGGACTACTCGCAAGTACCTGCTCAGGACAGAGCTTAAAAGCAGGGGCTGGGTCTGAGTTTGCCCACGTGAGAAGTCGCCACCCTGGGATCCTCGCTGCATTTGCCTGCGTGTCTGGGTGAAAGGCTGTGTCCCTGGCAAGTTTATAATATCCTGGGTGCTTGGCAGGTATGCGTCCTGATTCTTCAGTGAGCAGCTCAGATTCCACCCGGTCCTGTTCCCTGGGTTGAGTGCTCACGTGCGGCACATGCTGCTTTCAGACACTTCTGTGCCTGCAGCCAGCGCAGTGGCACCAGCCCTCCCCCGTCAGACCGGGACGGCTGTAGCACCTCCCTCCTGGCCCTCCCACCGGCTTGCCCCTCGGCCTGCACTGCGGGGCCCTGTGTGGTGTGGACCCGCCCTCTGCCCGTGTGTCTTCCTCGCCACCCTGTATCTGGCGCCCTGTCACACACCGGCCTCCCGCTCCTGCAGGAGGTGGATCGAGTGCTCGTAGTTCCAGGCCCGCGAGGCCAGGTGGTCCGCAAGCAGCAGCGTGCACAGGGGGTCCTCATGCCTTTGCATTCTCCAGCTGCTGTTGACCATCCCCAGTGTGGGACACCGTCTGTCCTCAAGGCTGTCCCAGGGCGCTGAGGCTCACGGACCCTGCTGCACAGATCTCACTACGTGCCTTGTCTGACTTCTCTCCACCATTTTCCTTTGTGCTAGTTTTATGTCTTCCTATTAAATTCATAGTTCTTTGAAATAGTTATCAAATATTAATGTTTCCATGCATGAAAGGGACACTGGGTGGTTTCTTGGTAAAGATGCCAGTCCACCAGCTGACTAAAGTCGTGGGACTTCATGCATCCATCCAATAGGAGAACTGTTAGCAACTGTTGAAATTTGAGGATAAACTAAGATCATAATTATAATGGGAGATTTTACCTCTCTTCCCTTAAATGATAAATAGTAAACAAACAACACGATAAGGGCCAAGTGTGGTGGCTCACACCTGTAATCTTAGCACTTTGGGAGGCTGAGGCAGGTAGATTGCTGGAGGCCAAGAGTTCAAGACCAGCCTGAGCAAGAGTGAGACCCAGTCTCTACAAAAAAATAGAAAAAGTAGCTGGGTGTGGTGGTGCCTGTAGTCCCAGCTACTCGGGAGGCTGAGGCAGGAGGATGACTTGAGCTGGGAGCTTGAGGCTGCTGTGAGCTGTGATGATGCCACTGCACTCCAGCTTGGGCTGCAGAGTGAGACTGAGAAAAAAAAAAGAAATATTTCAAATCAGCTTGATTTTCAACGTACAGATAAGTTTATAACTTCGTAAACAGCAAGTAGAGCACACACCTTCAGACACATGGGGAACATTCACAGGCGTCCCCTGTACCAGGTCACATAGGAAATGCCAGCAGAACCCAGAGTCAGAGGGCAGGCTGGGGGGGGGGTGCCGTGCACAGCTTTCTGCCTCACTCTGGTCACCCGGGGCCTCTCCCTACCCAGGAGCTTCTACCTGGCCCTCTACAAGCAGGCGAGCTTCCTGGAGAAACGAGGCTGCCCGCGCACGGCGCTGGAGTACTGCAAGCTCATTCTGAGGTGAGTGTCTGCCGGGGCACTCAGCCGCCTGTCCTCGCTGCAGTGGCTGCAGATCCCGGACATCTGTGCTGCCCGCGCCGTACCGTGACGGCGTCTCCTCTGCCCCCCTTTGTCCCTGTTCACGGCGGTGCCTCTGGAAGCCTCGAGCCGGATGAGGACCCCCTGTGCATGCTGCTGCTTGTGGACCACCTGGCCTTGCGGGCCCGGAACTACGAGTACTTGATCCGCCTCTTCCAGGAGTGGGAGGTAGGTGCGAGTCACGCGCTGTCACTCAGACGTCTGTTTCTTCTGTTTCTGCGCCTGTCTTGGTCTGGCATCCTGTGTGCCGGAACGGTGAGGGTTAGGCGCAGAACCAGGTCCTCCTGCCTTTGAGTCTCCCTCTCTGCCTGGCTGAGTGGGATCCGTCCTCCCTAGGCGGGGCACAGCAGCCCAGTAGAAGAGTCCTTGGGCGTGCACGGAAGTGTGCGCGGAAGTGTGTGTGCAGGGACAGTGGTGCTGCGAGTGAACGAGGGGCAAGACCACAGAGTCATCGAGGACCGTACGGGAAGATGCAGGCAGGAGGTCGGGGAACGTCATGGACCGTACGGGAAGATGCAGGCAGGAGGTCGGGGAAGGTCGTGGACCGTACGGGAAGATGCAGGCAGGAGGTCGGGGAAGGTCGTGGACCGTACGGGAAGATGCAGGCAGGAGGTCGGGGAAGGTCACGGGCTGACATGGGACCCCAGCAAGTGCCCTGGAAGGGCAGGCCCATGTTTTGAGTGTGGGGTGTCTGCACCCCAGAAGTGCTGAACCGACAGATACCCATGTATTCGTGACCAGTGACATACACCACATCAGATTCGTGGGTCAGTGTGCCGTTGAAGGCCTTGGGCCCAGACACCTGGTCCAGGTGCTTGGAGTGCTGAGGCGCACATCAGGTTTTGACTCACCACGAGAAACGAATGTAAACTACCTCGGATAACTTTTACATTGATGACATGTTGGAATGATAATTTAGGTATCCTGGCTTAGATACAGTCTATTAAGATCAATTTCACCTGTTTTTAATGCAGCTACTAGAAAGTTTGAACTGCCACCTGGGCTCCCGCGGGGAGCACTTGTCCGGAAGGACGCGTCGGACCCTGGAATGCCAACCTCCAGCAGGGCCAGGCAGAGGAGGGGGGCAGCTTCTGACTTTCTCTTTCTGTGCTTGAATTTTTCCATAGCACATGTTCACATGTGATGACAAATAGGTAAATCATTTTGAATTATGTGTTTGGCGTAGTTGGCCAGGAAGTCTCACCTGCAGTGATGTAGTTCACAGAAACACCTGGAGAGGAGAGGCGGAGATTCAAGCATGCAAAGCAGTTCTCTGTTGCTGGGAGGGAGGGAGTCGGGGCCGGCACGTGAGGGCAGCCCTGGGCGCCGGGAGCAGCCCTGGCAGATGGGTAGCGAGAAAATGGGGGCTTCAGTCCTAGCACCACAAGGAACCGAGTTCTGCCCGCAGCAGAAAAGAATCTGGAAGAGGACCCAAAGTGCCAGGCAAGAATGCAGACAGCCGACAACCTGACTTAAGCCAGAGCAGAAAACCCAGCCACGTCCCGACAGACTTCTGACACATAAAACTGTAGCATGTTTTTTACAAACTGAAGGTTGTGACAACCCCGCCTTGAGCAGGCTGACGGCACATGCCCACGGCACTTTCTGCGTCTGTGAGGCTGCCTGTGCTCTGCTGTGCGATGGGCCGCGTTCTCGTTACCTTTTAATTGCTGAGGACGTTTCGTTGCTTCTGCCTCTTGGCTGCTGGGAATGATGCTGCAGACGCCTCTTTATTCCATTTTTCAGTGACTTTTTCCCTGTGGTTACAACGTGCATCTTCAACTCACCACAGTATAACTCAAATGACATCTCACTGCTTCACACGTAAAGGAGGAACCTTATGACTATAAAAAAAAAAAAGAAAAAGGAAAGAAATACCTGGAGCTCCTGAAAGCATACTTGCAGGGAAACCTTAGGGAGTCCCCCAGACTGAGGCTGCAGAAAAACATTTTGATGGTTTGTAGGTTACAGAGCTCCATGAAGACCGTGATCCCATTGTAATCGAAGAAAATCCCGCGTCTGTTACGTGCCTATGTGGGGAAAGGCGGGAGGAGCGCTGGAAAGTGGTCGCAGACTCTCTCGTGCTGGAGCAGGGCAGAATCTGCTGGCTCGCGCCCTCCACGCTTCCACGCCGGGGGGCGCTGACCGCGGCTCCGTCGCTTGGGGCAGCTGCTGGACTCGTCCCACCCCTCGGCCTTTCCTGCATGTGGAAAATCCCCCAGCTGGAGGCTCAAGTTATCTTTATACTAAGTTAAAGAGAAGCCCGCAAAACGCATCTGCTCACTGGAGCGCAGCTCATGACGTCAGCGTCTGTGAACGTCCCGTGTTTGTCTCTATGACCCTGAGGTCCCAAACTCTGTCTGTCCACCCCTTTTAGGGTCATCGAAACCTGTCTCAGCTCCCAAATTTCGCCTTCTCTGTTCCATTGGCATATTTTCTGCTGAGTCAACAAACAGACCTCCCCGAGCAGGAGCTCAGCTCTGCCAGGGAAAAGGCCTCTCTCTTGATCCGACAGGCACTCACCATGTTCCCTGGAGGTAGGTGCTGCATCTCCTGGAGGTAGGCAGCCCCTGGCAGCTCGTCTTCCTAGTGGCGGAGGCCGGGTCCCAGTCCTCCCCTGCACTTACAGAAAGGTGCGTTCTCCAGTAAGCCCTAAAAACATGCCACAGCTAGTGTTCGGAAGCTGAGCCGCCCATCTCCGTGAGCCCACTGCGTGCCAGGCCAGACTCGGGGCCAGAGGAGAGGGACAAACACTCGTGCCCCGGGGGCTGCGTTCTAGGGCGGGGAGACAGGGTTGGCTGGAAGACGCAGTGTGTTAGACGGTGTCAAACGTGTTAGGTGATCCCTGGGGAGGGGAGAGCGCAGGGCAGCGTCTGCACAGTGCTGGGGCACGTCACAGAGGACGTCGTAAAGGAGCGCGACACCCAGGACAGGGCCGTGCTCAGTGCCACCGGGGCGAGGAGAGAGGCCACATGGCTCAGGGGCTCCGGGTGGACTCGGCACCCTCAGCTGCCCCCGAGCCCGACTGTCCCTCTCCACGTGCCTCCATCCGCACCCAGGGCAGGCTCAGCAAGGCTGCTGCCGGTTGGGTCAGGGAGGTCGGCCCTTCCCAAAACCATGGGTGAAACCCCTCTCCAGACAAGGCTCCCTTGACGGTCCCTGGGTGTGTGGGTGAGCGTTGTTTGCACACAGATGGTGTGTACACGCTGCGTGACCACATGTCTTCTGTTAGAAAGTCCTGGAACCAGCATTGCTTCATGGGAGGCCCTCAGCATGGAGTGGACTACCCCAGGATGGGCAGAGCTCCCACCAGCAGGGCCTTGGCCGGGTCCCGCCCACTGACCCAAGAGGCTCGTCTCCTTTGTCTAAGAAGCTGCCTCCGTCCCCTGGGGTCGAATGTAGCTGGCGTGTCCTCTGTCCGCCTGGAGCAGCTGTGGGGCACGGGCTTGTTCGGGCCCTGCGTGAGCACAGCAGGGCTGCCACGGCTGCTCTCAGAGCCATAGCCACTCAGCCAGAGAGCGCTGCACGCAGGGTGGGCTGAGGCAGGTTCTGCCCCAGGGGGGCGGGGCACCCGGGGCCCACGCCTCAGCGGGTCGGCCGCTGCCCCCACCAGTCTGCTATGGGGTCTGGCCTTCATGATTGAATCAGCTGCCTCCGTGTGCTTGGAGGGTCCCAGGTGGGCCTCCCGTGGAGGCAGAAGTGGCTGCTAGGGGGACACCCACCTGCACAGTCACAGCCCCTCAGGCCCCTGGGAGGAGGCCCCAGCTGCAGACCGTGGTGCCCCAGGGGGCAACGGCTGGGAATGCTGGTCGGAAACACGGACCCCCTGGCTTTCCACTCCTGCACTTTGCAAACACCAAGCTGCGTTTGGGACAGGACCTCAGCCCTGGGGCTGGGAGTGGCCGGGGCAGGTGCTCAAAGGGCCCTGATCGGAGCCTTTGCCCCCCTCAGTCCTCATGCCCCTGCTGGAGTACTGCAGCGTGCGGCCCGATGCCACCGTCGCCAGCCACCGCTTCTTTGGACCCAATGCCGAGATCAGGTAAGAGCAGAAGGGCCTGGGTGTGGGTGCCAGGCGTAGGCGCCCTGGTCACTATCCTCGGAGTCAGTGGGGGCTCTGGCTGCGCTCGGCACTGCTGACCCGGGTGAGCACAGGCTGAGACGGCGACCTTGGGGGCCAGAGCTCCTGGGGGAGCTAGGGCCGTTGTCCCACCAGGGAAGGCTCTGGAGCCCCCGACGAAGTGGAGACACCCTCCCCTCTGCAAGGGTGGCCAGTGAGCAGCATCTAGCTTAAAAATGAGGTTCACCTAGGTGCTTCCTGATGGGAGGGCGGTTGGGGGCGTCGGCACCCCTGGGGGCGCACAGTGCTGGGCGGGGAGATGGGGCTCCCGGGTTTCTGTGTTGCACGCATCTCTCGGTGCCTTCTACAAATTGTTATTAAAAATAAAGAGGTAGCTCACGCCTGTAATCCTAGCACTCTGGGAGGCCGAGGTGGGTGGATCGTTTGAGCTCAGGAGTTCGAGACCAGCCTGAGCAAGAGCGAGACCCCATCTCTACCAAAAAATCGAAAGAAATTAATTGGACAGCTAAAAATATATAGAAAAAATTAGCCAGGCATGGTGGCACATGCCTGTAGTCCCAGCTACTCGGGAGGCTGAGGCAGGAGGATTGCTTGAGCCCAGGAGTTTGAGGTTGCAGTGAGCTAGGCTGACGCCACTGCACTCCAGCCTGGGCAACACAGTGAGACTCTGTCTCAAAAAAAAAATAGGAAACAGGCCTGGCGCAGTGCCTCACGCCTGTAATCCCAGCACTTTGGGAGGCCAGGGCAGGAGGACCCCTTGAGGCCAGGAGTATAAGACCAGCTTGGGCTACACCGCAAGACCCTGTCTCTACAAAGTAGGAAAAGCGCTGGGTATGCTGGCGTAGGCCTTACTTTGAGGCTGCAGTGAGCTGATGGCACCACTGCCCTCCAGCCTGGGTGGCAGAGCAAGACCCTGTCTCTAAAAAAATAAACACACAAACAAGCAAAGATCAAACAGACATGTAAGAACATGCGTGGCGTGGGCCAGCCCTGTCGCAGGCCAGTGTGCGGCCCTCCAGGGTGCACTCGCAGACGCACAGACCTGCTTGTTCCTGGTAGTCTTTCCATTTCTGTCGGGTCAGTCTTTCTGCCTAAAGAGTAAAACACGCAGTTCACAAAGGCAGACGCCTGTGCACTGCGCTGAGGAGCTCAAGCGTCTCCAGGTCCGGCAGCCAAAGAGGCGGCCTCTCTTCATTCCACCCCCTGGGCATGCCCTGGCGTCCCCCCTGCTCACCAGCGGGGCCTCGCGGCATGGAGGGCAGCTCTGGCCGGTGCAGGGGCTCTGCCGACAGGCCCTGCTCCCCCCAGCCAGCCTCCTGCCCTGAGCCAGCTGGTGAGTCTGTACCTCGGGAGGTCGCACTTCCTCTGGAAAGAACCCGCCACCATGAGCTGGCTGGAGGAGAACGTCCGCGAGGTTCTGCAGGCCGTGGACGCCGGAGACCCTGCCGTGAAAACCTGTGAGAGCAGGTGAGCCGGGGCTTCGCGTGAGGACAGATGTGGGCTCCAGCCCCGCCACAGCCCTCTGCTCAGCGACCCTCATCACAGGCGCGGGAGCCTCTGATTCCATGCGGTGGGGGCTGCGGGCGCCTGGCTTGTCTGCTGGCTCTGGTCGCCCGCTGCTGTGGACAGTGGGCCCACCGAGCGCCCATTTGAAGGTTTAAAGAGGGTGCGTGTGCACGTGTGCATGGCCCTGGCCTGTCCGAGGCTTCCTGGGCAGTGGCTGTTGCTGGCGTCACCGCAGAACTGCAGAACCGATGAGTGGTTGTTGCCTATAATAGTGGTTCTGTTTGGTGTTTCCTCTGGCCATGTATTTTGTGTTTCCGCACCTGCTGCAGCATTGGCTGGTCTCATTCACACCAGCGTCTCTGTTGGGTGAACATCTCCCTCCTGGCAGAGGTGCGAGCTAGTGGGGTCCAGGAGCAAGCTCCCTCCATCACGGGTTCCCCTTCCTGCACGTGGGATTTCGGTGGCTTGTCTGACATGCCCGTCTGAGAAACAGCCCCTCGCCCGCTCCCGTTCAGCCCTCACTTGCTCTGCCGTCAGCACCAAGGTCTGGCGCCACCTGTGGCCAGGCTGGCACAGGGAGGCTGCGTCTGCCGTGCGGCAGTGCCACCCACCTGCGCCTCCGAGGCGGGAGTGAGGCTGCGCCCTGGGCGGTAGGAGAAGGGAGGAGGCGGCGTGGCACCCAGGCGCTTGCGATCCTGGGGACACTGTCCACTTGCCTGCCCTCCCCCCTGCACCGGACACTCGCGGGCGAGAGCACACCTTGTTCCCTGTGCCGCCTTCCTGGAGCGACTTCCAGCTGGAAACAGGTGCCCTGTGCCCGTGCAGCGGCGGTGACAGCGGCCCCCATGTGTCCCTGCACGCAGAGCAGCTCAGTGAACCCTCACGAGAGGCCCTCGGCTGCGACTATCACTCCCATTTTGTGGTCAAAGAGGCCGAGTCTCGGACCACAGGGCTGGGATTTGCCCCCAGGGTCTGCTGTCACTGCAGGCCGGGGTCAGCTGCTGCCACCTCTGCTCGGAACAGTGTGGAGCTCTTGGTGACGCCAGAGACGGGGCAGAGCGAGCTGCCTCATGGTGGGCGGGGCCCTTGGCGTTTTGCACGGTGGCTACCGTTTCACTTGCGTTTCCTTGTTTTCCTTGACCTTAGGCGGAAGGTGCTCTACCAACGCGCACCCAGAAATATCCACCGCCACGTGATCCTCTCTGAGATCAAGGAAGCTGTTGCCGCCCTGCCCCCGGTAAGGGAGAGGGGCTGAAAATGGGAGCTTTGTGTGAGCCGGTCACATGCGCCCACCCCTCCTGCTGCAGTGAGAGGCCAGGGCGGCCTCGCCAGTGCCTCTCCTGTGGCGGGGCCTGTGGGGTCCAGAGGGCTCATCCCTGGCAGCTGGGGCCCAGGTGCTGGGCGTTTCGAGAGCAGGTCCTTAGGGCTCAGAACACGAGCCTGTTCCTGGACCTGCTCTGAGGGCACATGGCCACGTGCTGTGGCCTTGGTAAGCTGTGGCACCCCTGTCTTGTGGCTTTATGGTGTGGCTGCAGGGGCTTCTGTGCAGTCGTAGGGCATAGTCCTGCTCTGTCACAGGTCTCGTGTCGGAGGTGTTGTGGGAACCCCAGCTGTTGCTGTCTGAAAACCCGTAAAGAAACTTTATCCTTCATTAAGGGATAAGATAGGCTGGGCGCAGTGGCTCAGGCCTGTAATCCCAGCACTCTGGGAGGCCGAGGCGGGAGGATCCTTTGAGCTCAGGAGTTCGAGACCAGCCTGAGCAAGAGCGAGACCCCGTCTCTACTAAAAATAGAAAAATTTGCCGGGCATGGTGGCACACACCTGTAGTCCCACCTACTTGGGAGGCTGAGGCAGGAGGATCACCTGAGCCCAGGAGTTTGAGGTTGCTGTGAGCTAGGCTGATGCCACTGCACTCTAGTCTGGGTGACAGAGCAAGACTCTTGTCTCAAAACAAAGGCAAGGTGGGGGTGGTATAACATGGAAAGAGTGAGAAAAACCTCAAGTCACAGGTGGTGTGCCCCTTGGCTCATCGTTGAGGACACCTTGGTGCCTCCTGGTTTACTTGGGGCTGTTCTGCTGGTTCTTACGACTGGCCCAGTCAGCCTGGTCTCAGGCACGATTTGCTTGTTCCAATCAGCATCAGGACAGCCTGGGGCACTGTGAGTGGAGGGCTGAGGGTGGGCCAGCTGGCGCAGCGGAAGTTCTCTGTGGCCTGGGTACAGGTCCCCGCAGCCACTGAAGTGAGAGTTTCTGTGAGCAGCAGCCGTGGGACACTCTTCCCTCTCCCACAGTCCCGTGAGCAGGGCAGAATGTCGAGAGTGTCCTGGTAGAAGGAGGGCTGTCCCACCCCTTCACCCAAAGCTCCTTGGTACAAAGAGCACGGCTGTGTCTGTGCGACTCTTGCTCCCAGTGAAGGTCCAGTCCAAACTGGAACCAGTGGAGGGCTCTGCTGGGAGAGGGCAGAGGCCCCCAGCAGCACCTGTAGCATCTCTCTTCTGTGTCCCTTCCCAGGATGTGACCACGCAGTCTGTGATGGGCTTTGACCCTCTGCCTCCCCTGGACACGATCTACTCCTACGTCAGACCAGAGAGGTACTGCTCCACCCCGCCCTGCCCTGCGGCTCATGCAGCTCTAGGTCACTGCTTTGGGCCTCACTGGGACTCGCCTCCTCTGGACGCTGAAGCTGAGAAACCAGGCACAGGCGTCAAGGGGGCCTCCCCCGCTCTTGAGGAGGGGAGAGCGGTAGGGCAGCTCGTGGTCACTGAGGTGCTCCTCCACCACACACGTGAGCACTTCTCTGTCCGGTTCCGTGGCAGGTGCTAGAATTCCGCGGGAAGCAAAACCAGAAACTCTGCCCTGGAAGGTGCACGGTGAAGCAGGGAGAACAGACATTAAGTTCGGAATCGAGAAATAAACATAAAGTCAGAACTGCAGTGAGAACCTGCCAGGGGAGAGGGTGGGTGTGCTGAGCTGGGGGGCGGAGTGTGCCCTCGGCAGTGGGGAGGGGCTTTCAGAATCCGGGTCGCTGAAGCCTTGAAAGCTGCGTGGCTGCCCTGCCGAGGGCCACCACCCAGCGCCGCAGGCCAGAGCAGACAGCCTGCCTTTCGAGCAGGCAGGTGCTTTGCAGACCTGCATGGGACACGCTGGTAGAAGGAAGTCCTTTTTGTCCCACTGAATCTGTTATAAAACTTGGACTGCATGTTCATGGGAAAATGGTTCCAGTTACAGTCTCTAATAAAGTGAAGATTATTAGGCCGGGTGCGGTGGCTCACGCCTGTAATCCCAGCTCTCTGGGAGGCCGAGGCGGGCGGATCGTCCTGAGCTCAGGAGTTCGAGACCAGCCTGAGCAAGAGCGAGACCCCGTCTCTACCAAAAATAGAAACAAATTAATTGGACAGCTAAAAATATATATAGAAAAAAAAAATTAGCCGGGCATGGTGGCACATGCCTGTAGTCCCAGCTACTTGGGAGGCTGAGACAGTAGGATGGCTCGAGCCCAGGAGTTTGAGGTTGCTGTGAGCTAGGCTGACGCCATGGCACTCGCCCCAGGCAAGAGAGTGAGACTCTGTCTCAAAAAAAAAAAATAAATAAATAAAGTGAAGATTATTTTCTGTTAACGTCATGGGCTCAAAAAAACCCGTGTCCTGACGTGCTGGATGCCGTGGCACTGAGGAATTGTTCTGTCCTCGCCGCACCCCACAGACCGCGGGGTTCAGTGTCTCGGGCCCTCAGTGTAGGCAGGACAGTCCAGTGGGGCTGCGCCGCAGGAGCCCATCTCATCAGTGGGGTCTCCACCTAACACAGGCGCTGGAGTCTTCTGTGCAGGCACGACTAGTTCACACTCTCCCGAATCCGTAAGCGCTGAGGGAAACAGAGAGACTGCAGTCGCACGTAAACACAGGCACCTGTGTGGCGGGGAGTGGCCAGGTTGGCTGCAGCAGGCTCCCTGGCCCACTTGGCATTGGGGGCCGGGCTTGAGAGGGCCAGCCCACAGCCTGGACGCCCTTTGCTGGTTGGGTCTGAGCTGGTCTTTCCCTCCCCGCCCCCCAGAAGTCCACAGCCCCTTCCCGAGCTGGTCAGGGGTCTTCACGACCCACCCAGGGCCCTGATCTGCCACTGCATGGGAACCCAGGGCCTGGCTCAGGCTCTGCGTCTCTCCCACGGCTGCTCGGGGCTGTTCCTGCCCTGCCAGGTGCTGGAGAGGGTGGAGGTGGCTGACAGGCATCCCTGTGAGCTGGGCTGGTACCTAGAATGTCAGCTCAGCTTTATTTTCTGGCCTTCCAGGATAAGTCCCGTCAGCCGTGGAAACACAATCGCTCTCTTCTTCCGATCGTTACTGCCTAATTATACCACGGAGGTAGGTCGGACACGTCCTGGCTCTCCGGGCCAGTGGGTGCTGGTAAGTCCCTGCCGGTGTGGCTGTCTGGACCCTGCGGGGCCAGGAGCAGCGTGGAGGGCGAGGAACCACTGCGGCTGTGTCATGCTAGTGGGGAGCCCGTCTGCTCGGGAAGTGGGGTGTGCCCAGCCTGAAGCCGTAGCTGCCAAGCCGGGGCACAGTGCCCAGGAGTCAGCGCAGCCTCTCGACCCCGTCCCCGTGGGCCTGGCCTGGGTGGACGGGAGCTTCCTCTCCTCACGGGGGCCTGGGAGGGTTCAGGGCCCGGTGCTGGGCGGCGGGGGCGGCTGCCTCAGGCTTGGCAACGCATCTTCCTGCTCGGACCCCAGGTCCCAAGTCCCAGCTCAGAACCTCCCGTTGCCGCAGGGGGAGAGGGCCGAGGACGGCGTGCTGGGGGGTCCGAACCGCAACCAAGGCCTGCACAGGCTGATGCTGGCCGTGCGCGACATGATGGCCAACTTCCACCTGAACGACCTGGAGGCGCCGCGGGAGGACGACGCTGAGGCCGAGGGGGAGTGGGACTGAGCTGGGTGGCCACGTCCCCGATTCCCGCTCTGGTCGGGAGCGGTCAGTTCCCCGAAGTAGAGATGCTGTTGTCAGCCTGTCCCATGTTCCCCATGAGTGTGTTTCTCTCCCATAAATGGCGGCTTCGATCTGCCGTCCGCGAGTGCTTCTTTCCAGGCACCGAGCCCTCGAACTCCACGTCAGTATTCGGTTCCGTCTCCTCCCGTGACTGCACCCTGTGCTCCCAGAATTTGGGGGACCGAAGCCACAGGGGTGGAGAAGGTCCCTTAGGGTCCCCGTGAGCACCGAAGCCCCTCTGTGGTCCTCAACCATGTGGGGTCTCTGGCTGGGCCAGAACGGAGGTGCCCACGTCACTTCTGTGCCACGGTTGGTTCCTGTGGGGGCTGGCATGTCGGGTCCTCCAGCTGGGTGCCACCGTCTGCCCAAACCGACCAAATAATTGTATTAGAACCCTCGGGGCCGGGGCTCGGAGGGAAGGGGAAGCCTGAGCGGGTTTTGGAGACAGTTGTCCTGGGCAGCTCTGGGGGTGCACATGGCAGAGACTGGGGGCATTCGGTCTGGGTGGACAGGGAACCCTTGCCAATGCCCCCCCAGGGAGGGCTCCTCTGCCAGGCGGGTCCTGGCAACCTGACGGGCAGTGGCAGACCTGTGGGTGATGCGTGGCGGCCTGGCGTCGCACCGCTGCGGCCACAGAGCAGTTTGCAGACAGAGCGGGAGGCAGTCGCCTGTGGCCGGTGGCTCAGAAGCCCTTTCAGTTCTGGAAGGATCCAGGACACCTGTTACAGCTGCACCAGGTGTCCGTCCCACCCCCCCACCCCCCACCCCCCAGGCACCTCTCACTGGCCACGAACTTCCACCCCCAGGAAGCAGCAGATGAGGTGGGCTGGGAAAAGGTGCTGCCCCTGGGCCCTCTGGCGGGATCTTGGCCCAGAGATGTCCAGTGAGGGGAGAACGCTGCTAAGCACCCCCGAGTCCTGGTCCCCTGGCCTGTCTTCGGGGAACGCCCTGGTGGCGCTTGAGTCGTTCGTGTGGAGACCTGCGAGACCATCCTTGCCACGGTTCCCAGCGGGGGTTGGGGAGGCCCCAGCATTGCCTGAGCAGGAGCCCGGGGTGTGGTCACTGCCTCAGGACGTTGGGGCTCCTGCCTGTGTCCACAAGAGATGGCCATGGGGGTGAGCACACACACGCGCCCCTCTCGCATCTGGGCCTGCCAGCTGCAGCCCCAGCACTTGCCGGCCGTTGCTCAGAGGGTGCAGTGAGGTTAGGGCTGTGACTCAGCCTGAGGCTGCCGTGCTGTTCCCTGGCCCTCCAGTGAGAGACTCTGTGTCGTGGGAACTGGTTCTGCAGCCTTCCCAGCTGGTGGGCCGATGGGCCGTCCAGCCTGGCCGTGTGCAGGTCAGTGGGAGCAAGGACAGGCTGAGCAGGGGCAGGCACCTGTCGGTTATCTCGCCCGCCCCTATTCCTTGCCAACATAACTGGGTTTTGTCAGGGGATTTATACCTAGCTCCAGGGAGGATGATTGGGGTAATCCCACCCTGTCCTAGGTCCACATGTCTCCACCCTCCACAGTGGGTGTCCTCTGATGAACTTCAGCCAACAAGATGGGAAGTGTGCCAGGGATCTTCTGTGAAGGTTTGTTCTCTGAAAATGACAGGCAAGCAATGCCTCTTCCTTCCAGTAGCCTTAAATCCATCCAAGTGGGGGTATGATGTGATGTCTGGAGCTGCAGCAGCCACCCTGCAATCAGGAGTCAAACTTTCAAATGAAGTGTTCCACGGACAGTGAGGCAGAGAGAGGCCAATTCCGGGCCTCCGGTCCTGAGAAGTCATAAATCATCAGTGCTTCAGCAATGCCATTTGGGTTTATGTAATTACTTGCAGCTGAATCTATTTTTGATGACAATGAGAGAAGACTCTCACATCTCTTCTAAACAACTGCTTTAGAGGCTTATCCTGCCACCAGTGTCAGGGTGAGTGGTGAATCCT
Source organism: Indri indri (assembly GCA_004363605.1). NCBI lineage: Eukaryota > Metazoa > Chordata > Mammalia > Primates > Indriidae > Indri > Indri indri. The sequence goes on from RJWJ010002247.1 coordinate 22,766, forward strand.
GGTTCCTTCTGGGTGCCTGACAGGCAGGATTGCTGCTTCCCACTGAGCCAGACCCCATCTCAGTCTTCAGTACAGGTCCCACAAGTGGACACATGCAAGAATACCAGCTTGCCACCTCCCTTGCCCCTGCCCCCCAAGTGTAAAGGAAACAGATGGCCCTTGAACCAAGACATGGTGATCCAGCTCTGGGCCAGGCCTTCCTGAGAAGCTGTGACCAAGCCCAGCAGGGAGAGCCCGAGAGCAGGTTACTGGCTGCTCATGGGGCTGTGGGCCGCCATGAAGGAAGCTGGGCCTTCTGGTCAGGCAGTGTCCCTGCCGCTCCAGCTGTGGCCGTGGCTAGACGCCGAGAGGCTTTCCCTGCACAGATCTTGGGTGTACATGAAGCGTGTGTGTGGGAGGCCCTGGGTGCTAGACACAGTGAACAGACCAAAAGGCACCTGTTTGCAGCCTCCGTATGGGGGGGAGTGATCAGAAATGTCTCAGGTGGTGGTAGGTGCTCCGTGGGAAGTGGGGCACCTTCGCCCAAGGGAGGGGTGGTTTGCACGCAGTGTGCCCACTGAGTAGGTGGGTCTCCCCTCCATGTTCTCTGGTCACTGTTCACGCAGTTTCTCCAGGGGCATGAGATGAAAACAGATAAAATTGGCCAGATGCAGTGGCTCACGCCTGTAATCCCAGCTACTCAGGAGGCTGAGGTGGGAGGATCTCTTGAGGCCAGGAGTTTGAGACCAGCCTCGGAAACATTGAGACCTTCTCTACAAAAAAGAAAAATGTTTTAATTATATTGGTGTGGTGGTGCACCTGCAGTCCCAGCTACTCCGGGGGCTGAGGCAAGAGGATCCCTTAAGCTCAGGAGTTCAAGGCTGCGGTGAGCTGTGATTGCACCACTGCACTCCAGCCCGGGTGATAGAATGAGACCCTCTCTCTTAAAAAAAAAATTGAGATATAATTAGCTTTAGGATTATCCAATTTCATCCAATCACAGATAATCCCAAGGCTAATTTATCTCCCCCATGACAATAATGAATCAAAATGTTGAATTTTCCCAGCTCAAATGGGTCTCGTTTCCTTCCCACGAAGCCCCCAACGGCCCGTCCCTGAGAACCAAGGCAGCAGGGCTGAGGCAGGGTCACCCACTTCCGATGCCTCCGGCCAGGTCTTGCCAGGAAGAAGGCTGTGGTTGCTTTTGCCAAAGGCTGCCCAGTTCTCACGCCCTTTGAAGTCTCGGGCGGTGGGGGTGGGGGGTTGGGGTTAACCCGTCCATCTCAAAGGCCTCATTCACGAAGCCGGAAACGCCGACATCCCTGAAATGCCATTAACACAGTAAGCTGGAGCCAGAGGTGCTGCCCAGGGGTCTGCAGGGCTGGGTCCTTGGATGTGGACTGCATGGGCGTCCTGGGCTTCCTGTGGCAGGGACACGGCCCTCACACCGGGGTGGCGTCCACTTCCCCCAGCCTTGGCTCTGGTCATACCCTGGGACCCTGCGCCTCCCTCTGGCAGTTCTCAACCAGAAGTTGAGTGTGAGGGGCTGAGTCTGCAGGAGATGAAAATTGGGACTGAGGTGAGGCCTTGCGTGGGCAGGTCCTCATACCGGGTGCTGTGAGGCCTGGGGCAGAGGCACCTTGTCTCACCCTCTCAACGAGCAACCCAGGCACAGCGGGGGGCCCAGGCACTGCCGGGGACAGAAACAGGCCACCAATCTGGAACGCGGTTCGATCAAATCTGTTAAAGCTGAAGATACACCTGTGCCATGCAACCCCACTCCTGGGTGCCATCTAGCAGAAACACACACCTGTGTCCACCAAAAGATGAGGGTGAGAAGAACATCCCGGCAGCACCATCTGTGATAGGGAAAGCGAGCCCAGAAGCCACCAAATGCCAACGGGTTCTGGTCACGTTGTGGTCGCTGCAGTTTCAAGGGTGCGGATTACAATTGTCTGCAGCAACAATCATGCCTCTCGGCCACAAAGAGCACAGACTGCATGACTCCAGGTGTATGAGGCTCCAAAACGGGCAAAACTCATGTGGCGTCAGACGCCAGAACAGTCACTCGCTGGGGCCCCGGGAAGGGCACAGGGTGTCAGGTCTGGTGCTGCTTTCATGGCTGTGTGCAGGTTGGGGTGTTCCTCTTGCGTATTGATCATTTGTGCACTTCCGTGTATGTTGTACTTTAATAAAAAGTTTTTTAAAAATCAAAACAAAGGCAAGATTGTAAGTTGTAAAGTGCAGATGTAAGAAACGGTCACCATCTACCGCATCAGTGGCTGGAACATGCTCACACGTGGGTGGGGTGGGCATCGCCGGTCAGAGGCAGATGACAGAGAGAAAGTGTGGGTTTTAACATGAATATCACAGACAGTTTGAAAACACACTCTCTCCGGCCTGCCGCTGGCCGGCTGAACAAGCCCTTTGCCAGAGCCTCGTCTGTCCATCTGCAAATGGCACAAACCATTCCATCCCGCCCCCCCACCTTCAGAAGGTTTCCGTCTGCACAGACATAGTGGTCAGCGAGGATGTGCTGGGAGTGCCCTGGAGTGAGCCCAGCCAGGTGCCCAGGGTGGCGTGTGGCCCTCCCCACCGTCCCCACTGGCCCCTGGGGCTGCGTCCTGTCAGGAGGCAAGAGGTCTGCCTAGGACGGGGCTTCTGGCTCAAAGCCTTTCGGCAGCCGGAATGGGGGCTCCGCCAGGGGAGGGTGGGCAGCTGCCTCCTGCGTGCTCCGGTCAGGCTGAGCAAGAGCAAGATGGGACTGAAGGGTCCCAGAGGTGCGACAAGGATGCTCTCCCACCAGTCAGCTCCCAGGAAGCTACACCCCCCACCCAGTGCTGCAGCTGAGGGGAGTTGCCGCTCTGGACCTTGGGGGGCAGGGGCCAGAGCAGTCTCAGGCTCTATGGGGTCCCTGCCACCCTCTGTCCTGGCCTCAGGCCCCCAGCAATGTGCAGCTCCAGCAAAGCCCACTCAGTTGCTGTTCCATGTGTGCATCTCGGCCAAAGTGGAGGCTGCCCCTGCCCTCCTCGAGCTTCTGACTTGGGGTGAGGGTGAGGGGCGGGGGTTGGGGGTGCCGCTGTCAACAGCCAGTGACGGACTGAGGAGGTTGGGGGTTGAGGACAGCTTCAAAAAGGAGGTGCTGCCAGGTGCGGTGTCTCACGCCTGTAATCCCAGCACTCTGGGAGGCCGAGGCGGGAGGGTCAATTGAGCTCAGGAGTTCGAGACCAGCCTGAGCAAGAGTGAGACCCCGACTCTAAAATAAATAAAATAATTTTTAAAAATTGTCAAAATAAAAAAAAATAAAAAGGAGGTGTTGGAGATGGGTCCGGAGGAGAGTTAGGAGTTTCAAAGATGGGGGTACATGGGCAGGTCCGAGGGGGCCCCAGACGCCTGGAGGGGAGGTCCAGGGGCAGCACTGGTGACCAGGCCAGGGACACTCAGCGGCTTTGAAGGCAAAGAGGAGACAGCCATGCTGTACACGGGAGCCCCCTCGGTTGCCATGCATGCCACCTGGCAGCGGGCAGGGTGCAGTGGGCACTCACGCATCCCGGGCACATGCCCATCATGTGGCTGCCCTCAGGAGGTGGGGCTCCAAGGTTGACTTTAAAGATGCAGAGAAAGGCTCCATTCTTCCCGGGACCTCAGCCCACCCCTGGCCCAGGGAGGCGGGAGGTGGCAGAGCTATCAGAGGCAAGTGACGGAGGAGCTGGGTGGAGGCAAGAGGTGTAAAAATGCCTGGACCTGAGCAGGCTCCAGAGAAGAGGCAAGGAGGGGGATGAGGACGGGGTTTGTTCACATGGGGAGTGAGAGTCCCTGAGCCCAGAGGATCAATGCTACAGAGCTCAGGGTTCTGGCCAGGAAGTGTCCAGCCAGGGAGAGGGTGAGCGTGAGGGTAGATCTGGGGCTGCCCAGGTAGAATGGGGCTGGCACCATGAGCTGAGCGGGACGCCTGGGGAGCGGGCACCGGCTGGAGTCCTGCACCCTGGACAGGACCATGCCCGTGCAGGGATCCCAGAGGAGCCTGCTGGGCTCTGTGCACTCCACCCCCACAGCCACGCCCTACCTCAGGCTGGCTGCCAACCAGACGGGCCCCCAGTGCCTGGAGGTGTCCGTCCCCGACGGACTCTTCCTCTGCCTGGGGCTGGTGAGCTTGGTGGAGAACACGCTGGTGGTGGCTGCCATCGCCAAGAACCGCAACCTGCACTCGCCCATGTACTGCTTCATCTGCTGCCTGGCGCTGTCAGACCTGCTGGTGAGCGTGAGCAACGTGCTGAAGACGGCTATCCTGCCGCTGCTGGAGGCGGGCGCCCTGGCAGCCCCGGCCACCGTGGTGCAGCAGCTGGGCAACATCATCAACGTGCTCACCTACAGCTCCATGGTGTCCAGCCTCTGCTTTCTGGGCACCATCGCCACGGACCGCTACATCTCCATCTTCTACGCCCTGCGCTATCACAGCATCATGACGCTGCCCCGGGCGCGGCGGGTCATCGCGGCTGTCTGGGCAGCCAGCATCCTCTCCAGCACCCTCCTCATCACCTACTATGACCACACAGCGGCCGTTCTCTGCCCGGTGGTCTTCTTCCTGGCCATGCTGGTGCTCATAGCGGTGCTGTATGTGCAGATGCTCACCCGGGCGTGCCAGCACGCCCAGGGCATCGGCCGGCTGCACAAGAGGCAGCGCATGGTGCAGCAGGGCTGGGGCCTTAAGGGAGCTGCCACCCTCACCGTCCTGCTAGGCGTCTTCTTCCTCTGCTGGGGCCCCTTCTTCCTGCACCTCACGCTCATAGCTGTCTGCCCCCAGCACCCAACCTGCAGCTGCATCTTCAAGAACTTCAAACTCTTCCTGGCCCTCATCATCTGCAACGCAATCGTGGACCCCCTCATCTATGCCTTCCGCAGCCAGGAGCTCCGCAAGACGCTCAAGGAGGTGTCGCTGTTCTCCTGGTAGGCAGGGGCGGCTTCTGGTCTCCAGGCCAGCGGCTGGGCAGAGGGAGGTGGTGACCTTGTGTGGCCTGATCCTGGATGAACTAAATGATCTGTGAAGGTGTCGAAGTCCAGACCCTCTGGGACCAGGGAAAGGGCTGGGAGCGAATCTCCAGCAGAGGCTTCGACAGCAGGTGTGGGGCGGAGGAGGCGGCGGAGGCCGTGTGGCCTCGAGCTCCAGGCAGCAGGGGCAGGACCCAGGCTCCTGAAGAAACATTTTCTGCCCACTCCCCACCCCCACCCCAACCCATCTTTTTTTTTTTTTTTTTTTTTTGAGACAGGGTCTTGCTCTGTCGCTCAGGCTGGAGTGCAGTGACACGATCATAGCTCACTGCAGCCTCCAACTGGGCTCCTCCTGCCTCGGCCTTCTGAGAAATGGGGGCTACAGGTGCACACCACCAACCACCACACCTCGTTGATTTTTTTTTTTTAATTTTTGGTAGAGATGATGTCTCACCATGTTGCCCAGGCTGGTCTCGAACTCCTGGCCCCAAGCGATCCTCCCAAAGTGCTGGGATTACAGGCATGAGCCACTGTAGCTGGCCTCCACCCCATCTTTGCTGGCCTTACTTGTGCCCTTGTCAGCTGGGAAGTCTCTGGGATGGAAGAGCAACAAAGCCACGAGAGGAAGTGCTGCTCCTGAGATGGCCTCAGAAGGGGCTTTGTGACCAGAAATATTCAGCCATAGCCACCAAGCAGCTACTGCAGGAAGAAGTGAACTCCCCGCCCCACAGAGGCAGAGGCTGACCCCTGCTAGAGCCAGGGCTAAGGCTCGGTGGTGACCAGCGGGCTGCAGACAGAGCCTGTCTGCCTGCACTAGCTCACGCCCAGCACCCAGCTCTGGCAGATGCCCGCTCTGGCTGCAGTGGAGGCTGTTGTTCTGAATCCGCGACCAGTGCCTGGGAGCTCGGAGCCAGGAAACAGTCTGGTAATAAATGTGCCCAGATGCAGACTCATCACATCCATCTTGGCCTCTTCCAGAAATTGCTTGAAGTTTGGGAGTGGAGGCATGGGGGAGGGGGAGGCGGCAGGGTGGGAGTCTCGAGGGGGAGCAGGAAGCCCCAGAGACCATGACTGGCCTGCGCAGGTGAGATGACCACGGCCCCAGAAGGCCCTGAGTGCCTGTGGGGAGAGTACGGAGACCCCGGTCAGGCCCACCCCAATCTTGCTTCTTGGATTCCCCTCTGTGGTTACAAACCCCAGCTCCTCAGCACGCCCCAACACACACACCCTGGTCACCTCTGTGGCGACAAGACTCTGCACTGTCCGGGCCACCCAGTGGCAGCTGAGGCAGGACCCCACATCCCAGCCCTTTCTGCAACCATGTGTGACCTCAGCTGGAGCATGTCCCTCCCTAGCCCTGTCCCAGCAGCCCTTCCAGCCAAGATTCACTGTGAATGGGCCCTCCCTTGTCCATTCCCAGTTTCTCTGAGGAGCCCCTGGCCCAGGGTAGGCCAGGGCTGGGTCTGCCCAGCACTGCCCTTCCAGGAGTTGGGGTCAGTGCTCAGCCTGAGAGCATGTGAGGCGGGGCCTCTGAGGATAGGGTGGGGCTGCCAGGGGGTTCAGGAGTGGACAGGTCCAGGGGAGGCTGAAGTGCTGGCCTCAGGGCCGGGAGCTGGTTCCCGGCAGGGCCAGCCTTTGCTGGGAGACGGGACAGTGAGTCAGCCTTGAGCCTGGCACGGAAACCTCTGGGGACGGAGGAGGAGCTGGTTGGCCCCATGCCCTCCCGGCAGGGAGGCGGTCCTGGCCTACAGGATGTGGCAAAGCTCCTACCCTTGCTGAGTCAAGAAGATGCAGCCAAATGCTCACCCAGGACCCCTTGGACAGGGGCAGGGAGGGGCCCCAGGCAGCTGGAAACCAACCACAGACAGCCACCTCTGAACACGTTGTGGGGGAAGGGCATGTCTCAAGAACAAAAGAGCCATTTCTAGACTCGCGGAACTGGGAGCTTCTGTGCAGAGACGAGAGGTGCAGAGTCGCGCCTCACACACACTCCAGTGCACGGAGCCTGGACACAGCACGCACAGGCTTGCTCTCTGCTCCCTTTGTGAGACGAATGCTGATCGCGGACTGTCCGTACGTGGTGGTGGCGCTGAGACAGGATTTTTGTTACTGAAATTTCAGAAGGATACTATAGGGCACTGTCACTGTAACATCTGAACTCAGGAGAGGCGCTCGGTGGCGTGCGTGTGCAGAGTATAACGCATGTTTTGTGGGTCCATTTCATTCTTTCCCACCCTTCTTCTCTGACAGTGGGCTCTCTTCCCCAGCTTTCCCCCACCCTCCCTCCACCACGCCCACACCGTCTCCATGCACTCGCGGGGACATCGGGGACCAAGTCGGAAACCACTGCTCAGCAACCCCCAGCCTGGCGGGTCACTTGCCTGTCTTGTGTGTCCTTTTGACAATTCCTGAGACGGATGCTCGATGCTCGTTGCGCAGGGGCTGCGCGCCAGGTGCTGTGCACAAGGCACCCTCCCGTCCCAGGCTGTTGGGATCCCGCGGGCGGCCCCTCGGAGGAGGACGGGCAGCAGCATCCCCCGCTGCAGGACACTGCGCTCAGCTCGGCGTCTGCGCCCTGCACCCTCTGCGCCCGCAGCCTCTGACTCAGACGTCTCTGAGACGCTCGCCTTCTTCCCAGCGGGGCCAGGGTCTGCCCCAGCCACTTTCTGCCTCCCCCACCCCGAATGATCCAGCAAAGCTCAGGGTCCCTTTGCTGCCGCAGGACGGGGAGCTGGGACGCTGGGGCGGGTCCCTGAGCGGGTTAGAAAGGCCCCCCTCGCAAAACCAAAGCCGCACGGTGGGGCCGCCGCCGGGGTGGACCCCGGGAGGGCGGCTGGGGCGGGGTCCCCAGGGGGCTTCTATTGTCTTCCCCGGAGGCCGCCGCCCCCCACCGCAGCCCCCCGGGAGCCTGCCCCTCCCTCCGAACGCGCGGCGGCGGGGTTGGGGGGGCCGGCGGGAGACGGGGAGAGGCGGGGGAGGGGGAGGGGAGAGGCGGGGGCCGGCGCGGGGCGCGGTGCTGATGCTGCGGAGCCCAGGCCACCCGCTGCGGCGGCGCCTGCGGATTGGCCGCCCGCGGTGACGTCACGGGGCGCGGCGGGCGGGCGCGGCTATAAGAGCGGGCGGCGGGGGCGGCGGACCCTCCGCAGCCAGCCCGGCCCATCCGCGCCCGTCCCGCAGCCGCCCGCAGACGCGCCCAGCATGAGGGAGATCGTGCACATCCAGGCCGGCCAGTGCGGCAACCAGATCGGGGCCAAGGTGAGGCTGCGCGCCGCCCCCTCCCGCCCGTCCCGCGTCCCCGCCCGGAGCCGGCCTGGGGAGGGAGGCGCGTGCACCCGGGCTGCACCCCGGGCCGCGCCCGCCGCTGCGAAGCCGGGAACAAAGGGCCGTGCCCAGCCCCGCGCCGCGCGGCCAGGACGCGGGAGTCCTCGCCCTCCCTCGGCCTCCGCCCGGGCGACCTGGGCTGGCGGGCGGGGCGCAGCGCGGCGCGGCCCTGAAGCCTCAGCTTCGTCCACACCCGTGGCCCCCCAGGGGTCTCTGCGGGTGCGGCGGGGAGCGCTGTCTGGGCGTGGCCCTCTCTTTTGTGGCCGCGAGATGGGTGGAGTGGGCAGGTTTGGGTGGGGCCCTCCCCCAAAGGCCTAATGATTTCCTCTGCCCAAACCCCCCACTGGAGGAACAGAACGTCCCCCAGAGGCCGGTGCTGCCCTACTGTCCCCAGCCTCGCTCTGACAGCCCTCAGCTTCCTAGCCCCACCCTATTCCTTTGTTAGAGGGGTTGGGCCTGGACTCAGGGTGACCTTGGTCCAGGACTGGACTATCCCTGAGCACAGCCCTGCCTGGGCAAATCCCCCTCCGAGCCGGACTGCGCCCACCCAGAGCCCGCCGGGCTGGAGATTGGACATGGGAACAAAGCTCTGGGGCGTGGAGGCCGCATCACTGCCGGGCCTTTCTCTCTCCATTGTTAGCCCCCCTCGCGGATGCTGCTGCAGTGACCCTGCAGGGAGCCTCGGGCGGTGGCCTAAGCGCTGCCTGAACTCATGAGGTCATGTCCTGTCCCCAGTCCTGGGAAGCCGTCCCTTGCCCAAGGTCACCCAGCAAGTGCAACACTGAGCTGGGCTGCCCATTTGGCTCAGCCCCTGCGGGTGCTACCTAGGACTAAGGCGGGGTGGGTCTTCCCTCGGAACAATGTGGGGCGGGAGTGGCTTTGTCAGGACCAAGGCCAGGGCCCCAGCTGGGGAGTAGTGCTCAGCGGGGTCCCTTAAGGATGCGGTGGTGGAGGCAGGTCCTGGAGGGGAAGGGGCCACGGAAAGCCTTCCTCTGGAGGCTGTTGCCATAGAAACCATGCAGGAACAAAAAGCTAATTACAACAGGGCTGGGCAGCCACGTGGCTGACATGTAAATTGCAACTTTGGCTTCTGGGTGGTGGCGCCTGATGGTGGGAGGGAGAGGCCCTTGTAGCAGGAAGACTTGCTAATCACCCCATAAGACAGCTGTGCCTGCCAAGGAGAGGGGCTGGGGGAGGAGAGGCCTGGAGGACAGCGGCCACAAATCAAATGAGGACTCCCGGGGCAGTCTCTGACAGATGCCCTGGCCTGCTGGGAGGGGTGGAGGGCTTACTGATGTGGTCACTGGGCCCAGGCCTGCCCTGAACATCTGCTCCTGGGAGGGTCAGTGGTCACTGTGGGGCGGGGGGGAGGACAGGCAGCCCTGAGGCCTCCCTGGTGATCCTTTTTCTCCTCCCCCTCCGTCGTGGCTGGGATGTGCCCAGAGTTTCGAGAGCCCAGGCCTAGAGGTCAGATCTACACTGCAGACACCTCCTGGGGCTCTGTGGGCAGAGGTAGCCACCTAAGTGCTGGCAATGTCCTGGGCTGAGATCTGTTCTGCTTCTCAGCACAGTGGCACTTAGGTTTTTCCATTACATTTTGTTCCTTTCGAGTGGTTTTTCTAATTTACGTTTGTTTAAAAATTAATATTTGATTCTTTTGAACAGTGCCAACAACAGAGAAGTAAATTTTCTTGAGGGGGCCATAGCCTCTCCCTCTACCACTGCTGCCTTTTGTGGTAACCAGTGCAAATAAAGCAGCTCAGTGGTTTTTGTCCAGCCCTCTTGCCCTGGAAGGTCTTCGGAGATCAAACTCCAAGCCCCCTGGGCCAGGCCCCGTACAGGGGATTTGCCGGCTCAGCATCTGCCCCCACAGACAGGACGCCTCCCATAGCTGGTGTGTGCTGCAGCAGGTGGGGGCGTGACAGGTTTTCCCTGCCCAGCAGCAGCAGCAGCTGACTGGGCGGCTAAGTGGGGCTGCTTTCCTGCTCTGGGGTCCTAGGGTGGTGCCTGGCTCAGAAGGGCCCACCCACTCTGGGAAGGGACCTGGCTGGGGGTAGGGTGGTGTGGGGGGAGGTGAGGGTGATCTCAGGCTAGAAGCAAACACACTCCTCCTAAGTGGTAACATGATTCATCACAATTTGACCTGGGGCTTTAGCACAATGATGTGGGGAGATGGGTCTGGTCCTCCCCCAAGATTAGGAAAACTCAAAGCTCTGGGAAGTTGAGTCACTTGCCTGCAATCACACACTTGCCTGAGGGGAAAGGTGGGGGGACTCATGACCCCCCCAAAAGGAGCGGATGAGTCTCGTGGTTTCTTTCGGTGGGGTCTTGGGCCCCGACCCCATTCTCCTCCCCCAGAGGGGCAGGGCAGTCCTGAGCCGTCTGGAAGGAGCCTTTGTCTGCGCCCCTGCCAGCTGCCAGGGACTCCCGGGCACCCCCGCCTCTCGGCTGCTGGGCGGAGCCGGGGGGGCGGGGCCCCGACCCGGGCAGCGGGAGAGGGCTGTCCTGGTCACCGCGAAGCCGTGGGTGGGGGTGTCTGGGGTCCTGGAGGAGCTTAGACCGAGAGCCGCCGCAGCCCCGCTCAGCCCAGCCCGGCTGTTCTCGGAGGATCCAAGCGCGCGTCAGCACCGCGGACAGCGCCCGGCTCGGCCGCCGCCCCGCCCCCGAGACAAACCCAAGCCCGGGGGCCCTAAACAGGAGACGTAGCCTGGACCCCTCATCGGGCAGTTTTCTTTTCTGGGGTGACGCTAACAACTTAATTCACAAGATTATGTTTTATTATTTATTAAATATGCTGCACGATACATTTTACTGATAAGACGCTTTATTTTAAATAATGTTTTTTATTTTAACTACAAAAGCAATTATTAATATATTCTCCTTGTTAAAAAAAAGTGAAACATTGCAGATAAGGCTAAAATGCCACTTAACCACCTCTCAGGTCCCCTCTCCAAGTGAGGACAAGGTTTCTTTTCTGTCTGTTTTATTTGTGCACATGACCTCGAAACTTTAAATAGCATCTAAAGGGCCGGGCGCGGTGGCTCACGCCTGTAATCCTAGCACTCTGGGAGGCTGAGGCGGGCGGATCGTTCTGAGCTCAGGAGTTCGAGACCAGCCTGAGCAAGAGCGAGACCCCGTCTCTACCAAAAATAGAAAGAAATTAATTGGACAGCTAAAAATATATATAGAAAAAATAAGCCGGGCATGGTGGCGCATGCCTGTAGTCCCAGCTACTCGGGAGGCTGAGGCAGAAGGATCGCTTGAGCCCAGGAGTTTGAGGTTGCTGTGAGCTAGGCTGACGCCACGGCACTCGCCCCAGGCAAGAGAGTGAGACTCTGTCTCAAAAAAAAAAAAAAAATAAAATAAAATAAATAAATAAATAGCATCTAAAACCTTTTAACAAAATGAAGCCAACATTTGCTGAATGCTTTTATGTCAAGCCTTGTGCTATCACTTGATGTGGGTCTTACGAGCATGCCCATCTCACAGATGAGAAAACTGAGGTCCTGAAAGGCAGAGTCCCTGGCCCAGAGCCACCCTGCTCATTGCTTCACACTCTGTAAAGAACTTCCCGTAGATGTCGCCATGGCGCAGCGACTAAACACTCTCTTCTGGCCCCCCACATACTTGGTTGAGCTCATTCCTCCTCTACAAGGGCTGGTGGCTGTGGATTCCCTGAATCCAGAGATTTGGGGTGCCCCAGGGCGGTGAGGACCAAGGCCCCAGGTCTGGCATGTTGCCATCACCTAAATGGAGGGAGCTCTGAGACAGCCTCAGGGGCCAAGCATCATGTAGGAAGCTCGGACCAGGCCACAAATGCCTCCGTGATTTCTGTGATTTTATTTTTCTAATGAAAAATTTAATGCAAAAAGAAGAATAAAACTTAGCAATGATGAAATGCACAAAAGGGGAAAGCAACCCAGTCCTCACGTTCACAGAGATGACTTCTGGTGACAGTCTCTCGGGATGAACTGGCAGACACCTATGCGTTTTGTAAGAATTACTCTGTTCATACTCCTAAGCTTTTTAAAAAATTTATTTTTAACTAATCCTTTTTGAAAAGCTAACATGCACATGACAAAATTCCAGCAGTACCAAAGGGCATGCAGTGAAAAGAAGTCTCTGTCCCCCACCCTGGGACCTCCCCCAGGCACAGCGTTCTGTGTGTGTCTGAGACACACACATGTGGGTAAGCACACGCAGACTGCTTTCTAACCTCTTCTCTCGTTGAGCAAGCTTTGCACCAGGCCGCAACTCGCATCAGTGGCCCTTTGTTTCTGGAGGCCTTCATACCCACGAACTCATCTGAAAGTCACTCCAGCCCTGAGAGTGAGAAGGAGGGGCCTTGGGGGAGGTCAGGCAGCCCTGGGAAGCTGGGCAGCACGTGACCCGTGAGGCCTCCTGCCCGCACGTGCAGACACTGTGCTCCAAGATGGCCCGGGATGCAGCAGCACTTTCCTGCAGGCCTTCCTCTCCCCCAGGTGTGTGCCTTTGCGGGCACACATTTGTGCTAATAATTCTGTGTAGCACTACCTGCCACACACCATTCGTAGGCTTTGCACAGACTAACTCACTTTATTCTCACAAAGACCTGCCATCAGGCCTATCATACAGATGGGGACACTGAGGCACAGAGAACCCTCGTGACCTGCCCAAGGCCACACAGCTGGGAGGGCTGGGGCTGGGCTGTGGACCCGGGAGGTGCAGCCCCTGAGTGTATGCCTGGGAATAGAGTTTGAGAAGTACTTTAAGTTCCTGCCCCAGTAGTGAGAGGATGAGTCCCAGGACTGGGCCAATGCCAGCTCCACACAGACAGTTTGGGTGACCTCAGGCAAGTCATCTCCCACCTGGCCCCTTTGCCGGCCCAGCTGGGGATGCTCAGTGAGATTGGCTCCAGGGCCCCTGTGGTTCCTGTGGCTGAGGCCAACGATGCTCAAGACGCCTCCAGATCTTCTGCTGGACGCTGTTTGCTCTGATGCTCAGGGGCAGATACTGTAGCCAAAAGTATGATCCTGAGCTCTGGGCCTCTGAACCCTGCTCTGCCACCTCCTGTGAGCCATTCTCTACCTTTTCTGTGCCTCCGTTTCCTTGTCTGAAAAGAAGAGATAACAAAACTACCCCTCGAGGTGTTTATTACTAAGTCCCCTTTGTGGAGGAGTCACCTGGCCAAGGCCCCTTGCCAGCAAGCGCACGGCCGGGTCTGGAAACCTGGGTCTGTGTCGGTCGAGGGAAGGCTTCTGGAGGGAAAGGCCCGGCAGGGGGTCATGGCCACCCGCTGACCCCTCCTCTCCCACTTCTCCTACAGTTCTGGGAAGTCATCAGTGATGAGCACGGCATAGACCCCAGCGGCAACTATGTGGGGGACTCGGACCTGCAGCTGGAGCGGATCAGCGTCTACTACAATGAGGCCTCCTGTGAGCACCCGCCCAGCCCCCACCCTTCACCCTGGGGAGCACCTGGGATGGCTGGGTCCTGGCTTCTCTGCCCCCCCGAGAGGCCAGCGGGCATAACTGGATATTGGGTGTCCAGACTCACAGAATAAAAACAACAAATCGTAGTGACAATCACTACAAAGTGAGATTCAAACATATTTCATGGCCAGGCGTGGTGGCTCGCACCTCTAATTCCAGCACTTTGGGAGGCCGAGGCAGGAGCATTGCTTGAGCCCAGCCTGGACAATAGTGAGACCCTGTCTGTACAAAAAAGTTAAAAAATCAGCCAGGCATGAGGGTGTGTACCTATAGTCCCAGCTACTGGGGAGGCTGAGGCAGGAGGATCACTTAAGCCCAGGAGTTCGAGGCTGCAGTGAACTATGATTGAGCCACTGCACTCCAGCCTGAGTGACAGACAGAGATGCTTTTTCTTAAACACACACACACATTTAATGATCATGCAGCCTTTGTACAGGCAGGGGAAGGAGACTGGTTGCTGCATCCTGGGGGGTGGGGCATGGGCAAGTCCAGAGCAGGGGGTCATCTCCTCACTTGGAGAGCTTGACCAAGAGCTATTTAGCAATTAGTACAGAGCGATTTCCACAACAAAGCAGTGAAATACTAACCTGCCCACATGGACATGTGATTTGATCCTGCCTGTTCTGGGGTGTTGACACTTCCCCTTACACACAGCTAATGGGGCAGTAAGTTGCTCAAACTCACCTTTGGTTCCAGGCCCCTCTGACTCCAGAGTCCAATCTCTCAGGGTTAGAGCAGGGCTGTGGTGGGCATGGCGGGTTAGGAGGGAGGCCCCCTAATCACTAAGCCCCTGTCCCCTCAGCTCACAAGTATGTGCCTCGGGCCATCCTGGTGGACCTGGAGCCTGGGACCATGGACAGCGTCCGGTCTGGGGCCTTCGGGCATCTCTTCAGGCCCGACAACTTCATCTTCGGTAAGTTTCCCCTGCTCTGTCTCTGACGCAGACCCCATCGCAGGCAACGAGGCGTTGGAAACGAAGAACAAAGTCAGCTCCTCACTGTGATCTGGCAGGTCGGGAACTGACTTCACTGTTTTACTGTTGGGCACTGGAAGCCCAGAGACTGCACTCCGTGCAGGAAACAGAAACCACTCATGTAGTTCAAGCACAGTGAGGTATAGAACAGAAATGAGCTTACAGAATTGTTAACCAAGTGGGGCCTCTGGAGGACTCTGGAATTCCCAATGCGCGGCCTTGCTGTGATGCTCTCAGGCCTGTTCCTGCAGCAGGGCTCTGGATGCTGTCACAGAAACAGGGCCTCACACTTCTTCTGCCTTCCAGACCCCAGAATATCCAACTGATAGTTGCTGACTCACACCCAGCCCTGGCCAGTTTAAGCTTCCAGCATGGCCAGCCAGAGAGACTATCTCCCCTCAGGAGAGAGGCAAGGCTCCGGCCTGACTCCAGGTCTCAACTCCCTGTCCAGAGCTCTCAACACTGGGCACCATGCCCTGGGGTCCCCAGCACCCAGCAGCGTGGCTCAGGGGAAGGCTTGCAGGTGTCGGAAGCTGTGCTTGGTGGGGCCCACTTAACAGAAGAGAAAGTAGAGGCACTGGGCTTCCACAGCTGCCCTCGGGGCTGTCCAAGCAGGGGCTGGAGGTCTGGAGAGCCCTTGGCCCCTGACTATCTCCTCCTCTTCTCCCCACAGGTCAGAGTGGGGCTGGCAACAACTGGGCCAAAGGTCACTACACGGAGGGCGCGGAGCTGGTGGACTCGGTCCTGGACGTGGTGCGGAAGGAGTGTGAGAATTGCGACTGCCTGCAGGGCTTCCAGCTGACCCACTCGCTGGGCGGGGGCACGGGGTCCGGGATGGGCACCCTGCTCATCAGCAAGGTGCGCGAGGAGTACCCCGACCGCATCATGAACACCTTCAGCGTGGTGCCCTCGCCCAAGGTGTCCGACACGGTGGTGGAGCCCTACAACGCCACCCTATCCATCCACCAGCTGGTGGAGAACACGGACGAGACCTACTGCATCGACAACGAGGCGCTCTACGACATCTGCTTCCGCACCCTCAAGCTGGCCACGCCCACCTACGGGGACCTCAACCACCTGGTGTCGGCCACCATGAGCGGGGTCACCACCTCGTTGCGCTTCCCGGGCCAGCTCAACGCCGACCTGCGCAAGCTGGCCGTGAACATGGTGCCCTTCCCCCGCCTGCACTTCTTCATGCCGGGCTTCGCGCCACTCACAGCCCGCGGCAGCCAGCAGTACCGCGCCCTCACGGTGCCCGAGCTCACCCAGCAGATGTTCGACGCCAAGAACATGATGGCCGCCTGTGACCCCCGCCACGGCCGCTACCTGACAGTGGCCACTGTCTTCCGGGGCCGCATGTCCATGAAGGAGGTGGACGAGCAGATGCTGGCCATCCAGAGCAAGAACAGCAGCTACTTCGTGGAGTGGATCCCCAACAACGTCAAGGTGGCCGTGTGCGACATCCCGCCGCGCGGCCTGAAGATGTCGTCCACCTTCATCGGCAACAGCACGGCCATCCAGGAGCTGTTCAAGCGCATCTCGGAGCAGTTCACGGCCATGTTCCGGCGCAAGGCCTTCCTGCACTGGTACACGGGCGAGGGCATGGACGAGATGGAGTTCACCGAGGCCGAGAGCAACATGAACGACCTGGTGTCCGAGTACCAGCAGTACCAGGATGCCACGGCCGAGGAGGAGGGCGAGATGTACGAAGATGAGGAGGAGGAGTCGGAGGCCCAGGGCCCCAAGTGAAGCCGCTGCAGCCGGGGTGGGGGGCCGGGGTGCCCGTCCCCAGCGACATCAGCTACCAACACTCCCCCGCTTTGCTCCCCACCAGCTCGCCACTCTCGAGGGCCCCGCGTCCTGGTCCTCCAGCACCGATGGCCGCCCCGCCCCCAGCCCACTGGGCTCCGTCTCCTGCCATAGGCCATCTCTGTCGTGTGCTCCTGTTTGTCTCTGACTTATTGTGGCTCCAGGCCTGATGGTTTATGGTTTCTTTTGTTTTTTATTGGTTTGTGTTTATATTTTGGGGGATACTTAATAAATCCACTGCGGTCAGATACCCCTTCCTGGTGTTGGAGATTTCTTTTTATTCTGGAAGTTGGGTCCAGAGGGGGTGAGTTGGGGCAGGCGGGGAGGCCCAGGGGTGCAGGGCTGTGTTGCCTAGGCTGGTTGCTGGGACAGGCCTGTGCTTGGAGCCTGAAGAGGTCTCAAGGCACAGCTCCAGGGAGCCCCTGGGGGAGGGGCCAGGAGAAGGGATGGGCTGGGATAAAGCATCGTTCCAGAATCCCCAGTGTGTTCCTCCTGTGACTTAGGAACTGGTCTCCTGCAGGGTGACTCATGTTCCAGAGCTTTCCTCTGGCTGGTCTGTGTGCAGAGAGTTGGGGCAGGCGGCCCCTGCCAGGGTGGAAACTGAGGCAAGGCCTGAAGCCTGGCACCTGAAC
Source organism: Indri indri (assembly GCA_004363605.1). NCBI lineage: Eukaryota > Metazoa > Chordata > Mammalia > Primates > Indriidae > Indri > Indri indri. The sequence continues at coordinate 39,940 of RJWJ010002247.1, forward strand.
CAGGGGGTTGGGAGGACCCCTGAGCATCCCGTGGAAGAAAAAGTGTGTTGGGAGTGTCAGGGTTTGGGCTCTGGGAAGGGCTCACTGAGATGTGGCCACAGGGCCCAGGGCCAGGCCCACGGGGAGCCGCATGCTGGCTCCACGCACCCCTGGAGGTCATTTCCTGTGGACGCGGGACAGAGGTGCTCACTGGCCCCCATGTCCTATGTCCTCCTGCAGGGAAAGGCTGAGGCCCAGAGAGGCTGGGGGGTGGGGCGGACGGGAGTAGGGGCCGAGCTGGAGCCACAGGAGAGACAACCCTGACAGGACTGTGGCTTCTGATGGGGGGGGACCCACTGCCAAACCCCGGCCCAGTCAGAGGGAGCCGGGGGATAAACATCCTGACCTCTGCACCCTCTGGTCTCTGGCTGAAGCCGCCCACCAGTTGAACTCAGCTGGAAGCCGGGACAGGAGGCCTGGCAGGGGTTTCCATTCGGGTCAGCCTGTGCAGACAGAGGGCCAGGAAGAGTGCAGTGGGTCTGGGGGAGGCATCAGCTCCACGTCCAGCCTGTCATTTAGTCACCCGAATATCCCTCCGCCAGAAGGGACTTCTGTGCTGCTCCCTGCCATGCCCCTCACACGCAGAAGGATGTCTGACTCACGGTAGGTATTCAATAAATGTTTGCTGAATAAACAGCTTAAATTATAGTCTCTCCTGTAACAAGGGGTCTGGACAGGGCGCAGTTTCAGGGCTGCTCTCTTTGTTGGCTCAGCACTTTGCCCAAGGACATGTGTTCTTTCCCTCTTTCAGTGGCCTGTCCTCCTGTATGGGCCCCACTGCCCCGATCACTGCCACTACTCCAGTCGTCACAACTAGGTCAGAGGCAGAAAAGGGGAGCTTCTCATCTTGTGTCTCCTGGGGATGAACCCCCCAGCAAATGTCCCCTCACGATTCCTTGGCTTGACTTGTATACCTGTTCTTAAACCAACACCTGGCAAGAGGAATAGAATTACTCCAGATGGTTTTCATTAATCAAGGTCACCCACTGAGGCAGAGAAGGAACGATATGAACAAAAGGCTCTGGCCATAGGGAGGTGGGGTTGGGGACACACACAAGAGAGTGTCTACAGACAAAGCTGGGCAGTCTCTGGAGGACAGCACTGTGGTGGGGGTGGGGCCTGGAGAAGCCAGTCCTTTGAGGAAGGCAGAGCCAGGATGCTGAGCCACGGGCAGGAAGACAGTGCATGTCAGCCACCTCCAGATCCCCCTGAGCTGTGGTGAGGCAGCCCCTTGGGGGCGAACCGGAGGGTGTGTGACAATTAAGGGAATGAAACCAAGGGTTGCAGATGGCCCCAGCAGCTCCAAGGCAGAATAGGCCACCCCAGTGGGTGGGGACACCAAGCAGGCCCCAGCAGAGGCTGGGTGACTGTGGGCTGGGAGAGTGAGGTCGATGTCCAACTGAGGGGACACTTCCCTTTCTTCCTCCCGCCCCTCATCTTTCATAAACCTCCCAGTGTCGGAGTGCTGAGAGTGCTTCCGAAGGTTATTCTCAAAGTGCTCCCAACAGCCTGCACTGTCCAAAGATGGCGCTGGCATACCTTCCGCTGCACAGGCTGTTCCATCAAGAGTTAGAGACGAATTCCCCCCTATTGAACCCCACCACGATGACAGTGCCCAGCAACTGGGGGGATCCCAAGTGGGAGTCACAATGCCATCTCATTTACCCTGTCTAAACCTGGGGCAGGCGGTGATCTACAGGAGCAGTGGCTTGGGCCAGTTGGCCAAGGTCACATAAGGGGTGGAGTGAGATTCCCATCCAGCTCAGGGCAACTGTGGGCTCTGGGCTCCCTCCCCCTCTGCTCAGACCTGAAGGGAGAATGCATTGAGCTGCCCCTCCAGGGTCCTCAGTCCTAGAGACTCTGTTTCCGCCTGGCCTCTCTGTCCTGGCTCCTCCCCTGCCAGACTGTGGGACCCTCCCAGCAACACCCCCCTGCCCCACCCCCATTCTGAGCTCCCACCTGGGCCCCGCAGTCCATCCTCAGCCCAATAATCAGAGGGGTCCTGGGGAGAAGTCAGACCCAGACACCATCGTCGTGTCCCCTCTGAGCAAAGTGGGCCAAGTCCAGAGGCAGCCAAAGCTGTGCCCTTCTACAGAGAGGGGAAACTGAGTCTGGGAGCACAGGACCACCACGACCATTATGTTGCCCCCTGTCTGCTTTCACCTGTCCTCAGCTTCTCCCTGTGGGATAAGGGGCATTAGGTGAGGACGCTTATTCTTGAGCTGGCAGCAGGAGTGGGGATGTGGGGGCTGGGGTTAGAGCGGCCCTGCTTGCTGTGCGTGTGAACAACTGCAAGGCAGTAATGATACCAGGCTCCACAGACACCGGCTGCCTTCAGAGTCTTCTCCCCCGCCCCTCCCTTGAACAGCCCCATATCTCGCTGTGCTCAGCTCCCCCCTCTGTAAAGTGGGGTGGAGTGACATCTTGTCCCTCCCTTGCCAGCCGTGAAGACCACACAGGGTCCTGCAGGTGCGTCCAGCAGCATCTGCCACTGCACAGTGGTCCTCGCTTCCTTTTTTCCCTCGGCTGCTGGGTTTTTTTAAAAAAACTAAACGCCACCACTTTTTTTTTTAAGTGTTGTGGCTTGGATTTAAACCAGGACTTCTGTGAGTGAGGGAAATCTAGGAAACGCATCCGCCGGCCATACCGCTTTGGACTGCGGGGTTGGCGTCGGGGGAGGCAGCAGCGGCGCGGGGACGCGCCGGCGTGTCGTGAGCCTCCGGGCCGGAGGGGGCAGCAGCGGGCGGCGGGGCGGACGCCGTGGCGGCGGCGGGGCGATGTAGGCGGCGGCGGCGGCCAGGTGAGCGGGGGCTCCGCGCGGGTGGCGCCGGCGGGGACGGAGTCAGGACTCGGCCTGCGGGGCTCGCGGGGCTCAGCAGCCCCGTCCGGACGCAGAGCTGCCGGAGGATTCAGACCGGGGCAGCTCAGGGCCTCGCGGCGTCTGGGCCGCCTCTTCCTGCTCAGGGCGCGCCGGTGAGCTCAGCTGCCCCCAGCCCTGACACCAGCCAGGCTGTGCGGGGCCCTTGAGGCCCAAGGGACCCTCCTGGGCTGCCCCGAGCCTCAGTGCCCTCGTCTGCAGAACGGGTGGGTGTGGTGGGAGAGACCTGCCCCTGCGGGAAGCCTGGGACACAGGGTCCCCAGGGAATTCGCGTGGTTAGGGCTGAAGGTGGGGAGGCACAGCTCTGGCGGGGCTCGTCCCTGTAGCAGGCAGTGAGGGCACTGCCAGGCTTCGGTGGCAGTAGTAACCTTAAAGGAATAGTAACCCTGTCTCTGCACGCCCCTGCATCCTGGCACGTGTTCCAGGTGTGAGCAGGTAGGACAGGCTGTATCCACTCCACCCTCCAAATTATCAGGGCCTCACCCGTGGCAGCTGCAGTGTTAACACTTCTCGGCCACACCAGGGGCAGGAGACAGGAGGTCGACTCAGCCCAGCCGGGGATCCCTCAGTGCCCTGGAGCCCTTTGGGCTTTATTCTGAGGTCTCCTTTAATCGCAAAGTTGTGGAGTCCACCCCTGCACACACACCATGCCAGGGGTGGTCTCTAGCGCTGGGCCAGAGGGTGGAGCAGCCTGTTTCTTTCCTCTGCATCTCCCATTTCCTGCTTGTTCCTTTCTGAGGCGAAGCCCGAAATCTGGGAGCAGAACTCTGGGGTGAGTCTGGTGACAGGGGTGAGGGCAGGCTGGCTGACGCTCCGCTCTTAGCTGCTGCTACATCCTGCAGCCCTTGGGTCAGTGTGCCGGGTTGCTGTCCCTCTGCCCTCCGCAGAGGGGGAAATGTGATTCTTCAGCTTGGCAGGAGGGAAACTAGGGCTGAAAGGTCAAATTGCTCCACTCGATCATTCACTGCGTCTGTGCCAGCCTGGGCCGGCCCTGGCACTGCACTCAGAAGCTGAATAAAAGTTGCTTTTTTCACAGCCCAGAGGAGAGCTACTGGGAAGAGTAGAGGTGTTCCTGCCAGGGCGCCTGCCTTTGAGCTCCTCTGCCATATTTTAAAACACCAGGAGGTTTCCAGGGAGAGCCCCCAGGAGTGGCTCCTGCACCCCCATGACAGGCCCTCTGGGTTGGGCTGGTCACCGTGTGATGACAGTGAAGTTTGCGCAGCAGCAGCTGTGGGCCGATGGCCTCGCTGACACACACAAGTGCTTAGTCCTTCCGCCCACCCCAGGAGGCAGGTGCCCTCCCTGATTTATAGGCAGGAAAATGGGGTCATGTAGCTCGTCTCCGAGACAGCCGGAATTTAAATCAAGGCTGTCTGATTCTTATAATTAATGGTGATAGTGACAGTGATAAGTTATAGTTGATGTTTATCGGGTGCTTACTAAGTGCTGGCCAGTTTTCTCAGAACTTTGTATTGAATAATTTAATCTTCATAGTAACCCTATATGGTACTATGAATATTATGATCCCCATTTGAGATATGAGAAATTGGAAGCAAAGGTTTATACATTTACCCAAGTTCACACAGGCAGGAGCGGGCAGGGTAGGGATTAAGTTGGGCCTATCTGCCGTTTCACCATGGAGCTACTGGGATGATTAGTCAGAATCTTCTTTGTCTGCAAGAGACAGAAACTCCCTTCCCAGTAACAGTGGTATACATGGAAGTTTATTTCTGTTTCATATGAATGAAGCCCAGCAGTGAGCAGCTCAGAGCTCAGGTGGCGTCCGCTGCAATCTTGTCACTCTGCCGTCCTCATTCATAGCTTTTATACCACAGCCCAAGGTGGCTGTTTCAGCTCCACCCATTACATCTGCATCCCAGACAGTAGGAGGTAGGAGGGGCTGAAGAGGGGTATCCCCTTCCTTTAAGAATAATTCCCAGAAGTCTCATGTGGTCTTTCTTTTCACATCCTATTGGTGCGGCTACGTTACCACATCTAGCTGCACGGGAGGCCAGAAATTGTGTGAGAACCCAAAAAACAAGGGCTCCCCACTCAGGAAGGAGCGAGTGTGTGAATGTTGGGACAGCCTTATCTCCTGCACTCTGGGCGTTCCCTAGGACACTCTGAGGAGGCGTTGAGCATCAGGCAGCTGCCTCTGACTCTACCATGCTGTGTGACCTACCCAAAGTCATCGGGTAGTGGGTTAAAGAGGTGAGACTCTAGCCCGCAGCACCTGTATCCTCCCCCTGCCTCCGTGTTTCGATCCAGGGCAGCCCGTCATTGGGTGCTGGGTCCTGCCAGGCTTGAACGCCAGCTGCCCACCCCTCACCGCCCACCACAGAGGCACAGCAGGTAGGACGGGTCCCACAGGTGGTGCGGAGCTCCTGACCCAGTGCGGTGGCCAGCAAGGGGTGGAGTGAGGCCTCCTCATTCAGCTGCCAGGGAGGGTTCGGGCCCCAGCTCCCATGATGACACTGTGTGACCCTGGGCAGGGCTGTCCCCTCCGGGCTCAGTTCTCTTTCTCTCAGGAAAGCGGCAGAGGAGGAGCCACAGGATTGCCTTTTGTAATTACAACACCGTGCACCTGCTGCACAGCTTTAAAAAGAAAGTGTCTCCAACTTGTTGTAGCATTAGCAAACCTTACAGAGAGCTTATTTTGTGTTCAACACCTGTGACTCATTTCACCCTCACAGTGACCCATTTACACATAAAGAAGGTGGCCTAGCTGGTTAAATGGGGGAGCAAATGCAAACTGCCTCCTTCCCCCCAACCAAAGCCTCTTCCTTGTGCCTTGTGTGTTCTGCAGTTTGCTAATCCTGGGGGTGAGGCGGGGAGCAGTTGTTGGTCCTCAGCTTCCTCCAGCTGAGGAACCTGGGCACTGACCCCAGCTCTGCCTGGCCGCCAGGTGGGATGCTATGGAATATGATGAAAAGTTGGCCCGGTTCCGGCAGGCCCACCTCAACCCCTTCAACAAGCAGCCTGGGCCGAGGCAACATGAGCAGGAGCCTGGTGAGGAGACCCCGGACGTCGCTGTCGAAGGTGGGTGCTGGGGGGCGTGGAGCTGTGCAGGGATCTGACCCCTCACCCCAGCCCCACCCTCCCTCCTTCCTGCTGCCTCGCGGGTGAGCACCGGCTTCCCCAGAGAGCTGGCCCCTGCTGTCTGCTCCCCTTTCCCCAGCGGCACACGTCACTTTTCATTTGCTCGACACCCACATCTCTGGGGGTCAGGACAATACGAGCCACAGAAACCGCAGATGCGGTCAGCAGGGAGCTCTTGGGGCCAGGGCAAGAGATGGCCTGGAGTCCACCCGGGCTTGTGGATTTTGCTGTGCAGCCATCCGGTAGCTTTTCTCCAACCCGTACATTTATTTATTCACGATGCCGTAGAAATGGGGATGTTTCTGTGATGCTGCGTTGCGGGCATTTTAGCACCACTGAGCGACATTCTACCACTCCTTTGTGAATGACTCTTTCCTGTCTGCGTGAGGACGGGTTCCCCCGCACGTGCAAGCCGGAGGGCCGTCAGACCACGTGGCGCCTCCTTCCCTCGGTGCCTCCTTCCCACCCGAGCCATCCAGGCTCCTCCCTGGGGCATGAGGGGCCACAGGCAGACCTTTCTCTCCCTGCAGCCCTCCACACCTGCCCCCTCCCAACAGAGGCCCTGCCTGAGCCGCCCCCTGGGGAGCCGGAGTTCCGCTGTGCCGAGCGCGTGATGGACCTCGGCCTGTCTGAGGACCACTTCTCCCGCCCCGTGGTAAGGTTTGGATCTGGGAGGGAGAAGGGGCTGGGTGAATCCCCCACGGTAGGAGGGGCCGGTGGTTTCCTCGTCACCCGCTGCCAGCAGCAGGGCCGTGTCCTCTCAGACACTATCCTGGGAGCTGAGGGTGAGGCTTCCTTGTGAACCACCCACCGCCTCCGGGCTCAGCTGCCTCTGCCTCCGCCCAGGCTCCTGGGCCTACGGGACACCCGACTCCCAACCTCAGCGCCTGGTGGAGACAGCCTGCACTCGGGGTTCCCGTCCCCTGAGCTCCAGGTTCTCGTGAGAGAGTCGATCCCCTCTGGGGTCCTCCCTCATGCTGCAGGGAGCGGGCAGAAGGGGAGGAAAAGAAGGAAGCCCCTGCCCGCCTCGCCACGGGGCCACTCTTGTTTGTTCTATTTTTGTTCCATGGAAGCCTTGTTTTGAATTAAAAAAAAGGTGGGGGGCTCCAATAATTAAAAAGAATAGTTTTGGTCAAGTGCTGTGGCCCACGCCTGAAATCCCTGTGCTCTGAGAGACGGAGGCGGGAGGATTCCTTGAGCCCAGGAGTTCAAGGCTGCGGTGAGCTGTGATCACACCACTGCCCTCTAGCCAGGGTGACAGCGAGACCCTGTCAATCACTCATTTTAAAAAGTTTGAAAACCTTTTAGTTTTATGCACACCGTCTCCAACTTTTGAGAGAAACATTATAGTAACATTGAAATGTAACTTAAATTTAAAAAGATTCAGCCAGAACCCCCCTACACCAATTCTAATTCACTTTTCATTTTGTATGTGGCCTTTGAACTTTGCCCATAAGGACACACATTTCATATATGTGTTTTATATCTTTATTATAACATGTGTTGAACACTTCCTTTGGGCCACAGATTGAGCTCCAAGGGCGAGGGAAGGGGGCCGCTTCTCCACGCCTGGACCTCTCAGAGCCCAGCAACCTGGAGCAGGAAGACAGCTCCTGAGGGCAGGGGCAGCCTGAGCTCCCAGCGCTGAGACCTGAGCCTGTCTCCCCCAGTGGCTGCAGAGTGTCCTGAGTTTGGGGGCTCGTCTGGCCCCGGGCCCCTGGCTTGCTGGGTGGTGGGAGCAGCTGGGCGTGCGTGGGCTTGGCACTTTCGCTGGAGGCCGCTGGCTCTTCTTCGCAACAGCAAATGTCATTTCCCCAGCTTTCCTCCAAGAGGAAGTTCTCCAGAAGTGAGGGAAATGATGTAGCTAAAAAAGCAATTGGGTTTCTAAAAGAAGGAAGTTGTCTTTTTAAAAGCTTCCTTCAAACATTAGGTCTTAAGAGGCCTGGCACAAGGTGGACCCTAACCGTGCTGCCAACCCTCCGGGCCTTAATCAAGTCCTCAGCCCTCTGGCTTCAGTTTCCTCATCTGGGTGTAGGGGGCGAGGTCTGCTCTGGGCCTAACTGTCTCTGAGGATGGGCGTAGCCCTCACGGGTGGGCATCTTACTGCCCCCAACCCCAACCCGGGCAGGGTCTGTTCCTGGCCTCCGACATCCAGCAGCTGCAGCAGGCCATCGAGGAGTGCAAGCGGGTGATTCTGGAGCTGCCCGAACAGTCGGAGAAGCAGAAGGATGCTGTGGTCCGGCTCATCCACCTGCGGCTGAAGCTCCAGGAGCTGAAGGTGGGTGCTGGCCCACCCCCCACAGAGGGAGCCTGGAGCCGAGGCCAGCACTGTGGGGAGGAGGAGACCCCGGGGCAGCCCCTGGCTCCTTCCTGGGTGGTGGGTCTCTCTGGGCTCTGAGGGTCTGAGGTAGAAAGGAACGCAGAGGGCAGGGTGAAAGCCGGGCCCTCACCTGTGTGCAGCAGGCTATTTCTCTATGAGTCTAGACCCTCTTGGTTGCAAGGGACAGAAACCCAACCTCAAGTAGCTTAAACCAAAAAGAAGAAAAGTATGTGCCGGTGACTGAAAGATCCTACAACATCAGGAATCTTGCCGTCTTTCAACTCTGCTTTCTGCGTTTGACCCATTCTCAGGGAGCTCCCTGTGTGCTGGCAGAGACGGCCCCAGTGACTGCGGCCTCTGTCCATCGCCGGGTCATCCTGTGCCGAGCCTTCTTTTCTTAGTGGTTGTAGCGAGAGTCTCAGGCTCGACTTGCATTGGCCGTTCCTGGGCCCACTCCTGACCCAGAGACGGTGACTGGCTGGCTGGCTCCGGTCATGTGCCCATGCACTAAAGCAGGTGGACCTGGAGTGATGGGAGAGCACGTCTAGGGGTGGTGTCTAGAAGGGCAATGGCAGGGTGGTGGCCCACACCTGTGGCTGAGGTGGGAGGATCCCTTGAGGCCAGGGGTTCCGGGCTGCAGTGAGCTGTGACTGCGCCGCTGTGCCCCAGCCTGGGTGACAGGGTGAGAGCCTGTCTCGAAGAAGAAAAAAGGAGAAGAAGGTAAGTGGACCCCCAAACCACAGATGTCCACGCTGTATCCCTTGAGTCTGCATGTTCTTTGCCCTGGTGGCCACTGTGTCCCCTGTACGGATTCACAAGTCCCTGGGAATTTAGAAAGGGGAATATTCATCAGGAAGTAGGTACATCCATGGTGAGAAAGATATCCCAAAATGCAGTGGCTTAAAGAAGATGTGTCATTTTCCTCATGTGAAAATCCCACAGGTGGTCCAGGGCCCACGTGGCAGCCAATGGCGCTGGGGACTCTGGGTCACCCTTTGTTGTCGCTCTGCCAGTCCTGGGGGATCTAAGATGGCCCCACACTGCGTCTTCTGGGTTTGCACCCAAACGGCAGATGGGAGGGAAGGGCAGGGGGCTGCACCATTGCCGCCCACCTGTCCTCGGCCCCTCGTAGTCACCCAGCAGCACCTCTTTTGGGGGGGCCGGGAGAGGGAGCGTGTGGTCTGGGCGGCCCACGCCCGACTGATCACTGTTTTATCACAGAAGGGAAAAGGGGCTTGGTGTTGTGCCGAAACTCACAATCTCTGTTGCCGATGGTGCCTGCGAGAGATAAGCCGAGGGGCTTCTGTGTGAGGGGAAGGGACCCGCAGCCCAGCTTACCTGGGCCCCCTCCCCGACCCTCCTCTGCAGGACCCCAACGAGGACGAGCCCAACCTGCGAGTCCTCCTCGACCACCGCTTCTATAAGGAGAAGAGCAAGAGTGTCAAGCAAACCTGTGACAAGTGCAGCACTCCCATCTGGGGGCTCATTCAGACCTGGTACACCTGCACAGGTGGGCCGAGGCCTAGACCCGTTCCTGCTGGATGAGTGGCCTGGGTCCTCAGGGCAGGGCGCAGAAGCCCGGAGCTCTGCTCCCATATCTGGGTCACGTTCAGGTGAATGCTCCGCAGTGCTCTCAGCTGCCGAACCCTGCAGTGTGCTGAGAGACCAAAGTCCCTGCCCACACCGAGCTCACAGCCACACCTGAGCTGTCCGGGGATGGTGGCCACTAGCTACCTATGGCTATGCAAATTTGAATATTAATTAATTGAATATTCATTTCCTCAGTTGTACCATCTGCCTTGCTCGTGCTCAAGAGCCCATGATGCTAGTGGCCGCCAGGTTGGACAGTGCAGAGAAAACATTTCTGTGATTGCAGAAAATCCCATCTGACGGTGCCATTCAGGATGAGAAGTCAGACTAGTGACGGACATGGTGTGTCAGACAGTCACAGGACGGTGAAGAAAAATCAGGAACAGGAATATCATGTGCTGGGGTGGAATGGGTATGACTTTAGGGCAGAATGAAAAGGCGTCACGTGACATCGAAGCGAAAACTTGAAGGTCAGGGCACAGCTCAGGAGTATATCCAGGGAGGAATGTTCTGGTGCAGGGGAGTTAGGTGTGCAAAGGCCCTGGGGCTGAGGTGTGTCCAGTGTCTTCAAGGAGGAGCAGAGAGCCCTGTGGCTGGAGCTGCACATCTGAGGGAGGTGGGGTAGAGGTGGGCTTAGAGCCGGCTAGGGGCTTTTCTCTAACTGCAGTGGGGGCTACAAGTGGTTGTTGGACACACTTATGTCTTTTTTTTGAGACATGGTCTCGCTCTGTTGCCCAGGCTGGAGTGCAGTGGTGTCATGATAGCTCACTGCAGACTCCAACTCCTGGGCTCAAGTGATCCTCCTGCCCCGAGTAGCTACTACAGGCATATACCACCACACCTGGGTAGTTTTTAAATTGTTTGTAGGGACAGGGTCTCGCTATATTGTCCAGGCTGGTCTCGAACTCCTGGTCTGGGCTCAAGTGATCCTCCCACCCTGGCCTCCCAAAGTGCTGGGATTACAGGTGGGAGCCACTGCGCCCAGCCCATACTTAGGTGTTAACAGTGTCATTCTGGCTGCTGACTGAGCATGGACGAGGAGCGGGTGGATTCTGGTTGGGGCGGGATGGTGGGAGTAACAAGTAGCTGAGTTTAGCGCCAGCTGCAGGTTTGGAGATGGATCGTAAGAGATGAGAATGGAGTCGGGATGACTCACGACGTTTGGTCTCAGCAGTGGAAAGATGGAGTCTCTGAAATCTGAGACGGGAAGCTGTGAGGAAGTTGGGAAGGAAGGGCGGGAATTCCGTTTGTTCCATTTGGACAGCTTGGATTTGAGTCGGGAATGGCAGCTGGGCCACTGGATGTGCACGTCTGAAGTTGAGGGGTGAGAGTCGGGGCACAGGGACAGGAGCGTCTCTGAGGTTCTACAGCAGTGCCAGGAGGTCTTGGCTCGGTCTGGGCCTTGGCGTGGAGCCCATGGTGGGAGCGGGCAGGCAGCTGAAGGTCGCCTGGCTGCAGGGCCGCCCCCTACTTCTCAGGGTGTGTGTTTTGTCCCCGCCCCCAGGGTGTTGTTACCGCTGTCACAGCAAGTGCTTGGGCCTCATCTCCAAGCCATGCGTGAGCTCCAGAGTCAGCCACCAAGCCGAGTATGAGCTGAACATCTGTCCCGAGACAGGGCTGGACAGCCAGGACTACCGCTGTGCCGAGTGCCGGGCACCCATCTCTCTGCGTGAGTGGTGGCCGGGAGCTGCTGGGCAGGGGAGCCAGGAGGGGTTGGGAAAGTCAGGTGGCTAGGTGAGGACCTGGGCGTGGTCCCTGCGTCTCCCATGCGAGCAGGCCAAGGTCCCAGCTGTCTCAAGGCTTGCACAGGCCCCCGAGGAGTTCCCGCGGGGCCGGACCTGACCTCAGCCTCCCGTGTGGCCCTTCATCACACAGAGCCTACACGGACAGGGACTGGGAAAAACCACGCAGCCGTCCTGCGCGTGCACCTGCAGGCCTTCTTTCTAGAGAGTCGTGGGTGTCAGTGCGCGAGGCCCCTTCGCAGTCCTGTGGCAGGGCCCTTTCACTCTCCCGTTTTACTGATGAGAAAACAGAGCAGTGAGATGCTGGACCCCTGAGGTCCCACGGCTGAGAAGAGGGTGGATCAGGTCTGAAGGGTGGTGCCCTTGGCCCGGTGGGCTGTTTCCCCAGGGCCGTGGTGAGGGGAGCAGGGACCACGGGGCGTGGAAGCCGTGGGGGTGGCGGTAAGACTGGGACCCCGACGGCCACTCTGATGCCTCGACGGCCGTGCCCTGCAGGGGGCGTGCCCAGCGAGGCCAGGCAGTGTGACTACACCGGCCAGTACTACTGCGGCCACTGCCACTGGAACGACCTGGCCGTGATCCCTGCACGCGTCGTGCACAACTGGGACTTCGAGCCTCGCAAGGTCGGGGGTCGGGAGGCAGGGGATGGCCCTCGGGAGGGAGAGCAGCCGGGGGTGGGGCCGGCATGCTCTGGGTGGGCGATTGCTGGCCGCACAGGCCTGTGGGGGGCAGGGTGCTGCCGGACGTGGTGCTGGAGGTGCCACCGAGCCCCGCCCTGCAGGTGTCCCGCTGCAGCATGCGCTACCTGGCGCTGATGGTGTCTCGGCCGGTGCTCCGGCTCCGGGAGATCAACCCTCTGCTGTTCAACTATGTGGAGGAGCTGGTAGAGATCCGGGTGAGGCTGGGCCCGGGGGTGCGGGGTGCTCCGTGGGGGGCCCCATGGCAGGGCCAGCCGCCCTCTCCTCTGGGGGCCATGGGCTGTGGGGGTTTGAGCAGAGTGGGGAGACCACTGCTTAGGGTTAGCAGGCTCCTTGCCTGTCCTTCAATTCGAAGACGCTAGAGCCATGTCCAGTAGCAATCTGATCTAGGCGGGGAGACCATTTTAAATTTTCTAGTAGCGAAATTAAAACAGTAAAAAGAAACAAGTGAAGTTAATTTTAATATATTTTATTTAACCCAATATCTGTTTATTTAATCTAATGTAACCTAATGCACGTTGAAAAGATTATTTCAACATGCAATCATACAAAATTATTGAGGTAGTTTACATTCTTTTTCTTTTCTGTGCCACCTCTTTGGATTCCAGTGTGTATTCTACACTTACAGCAACCTCAGTCCAGACCAGCCACTCCTCAGTGGCCACATGTGGCCCGTTCTCTTCGCCAGCAGTGAGGGGAGGTGGGTGGGCCGAGGGCAGAGGGTCCTGCACTTCAGGCTGGAGGTGGCACCGTCTCACATGGGGTGATGAGGCAGCAAGTTGAGCTGCTGAGGCCATAGGGGCTGAGGAGGGAGCTGGGATTTTTCTGGAAGTTTGGCTCAGTGTGTCGGATGTGCCCGTGCTGTGCAGGTCAGATGTGTGAGGTTGCCGATGTCGGGTCAGGCGGCATTTTGTGCCTGTGGGGCTGAGGTCGGGTGAGTGGAGGGTTCCGTGGGCAACGACGAACGAACCTCAAGGTCCTGCCCAGCCAGAAGCCGTGGTTTGAGCTTGAGCTTGGCTGGAGCACTCAGACCGGGGACCTTTCTGGGGAACTTGAGGGCACTGTCCCCAGAGTGTAGGGTGAGACGCCCGTGAGCAGGGCTCCCTGCGACACCAGCACAGGGCCAGTCCTCGGCCGTGCAGGCGTGGGCACAGTGTTGGTCCTGCCTTCTGGCTGAGGCCCACCCGCTCCCCTTGTCCGCAGAAACTGCGCCAGGACATCCTGCGCATGAAGCCGTACTTCGTCACTTGTAAGGAGGCCATGGAGGCACGTTTGCTGCTGCAGGTCAGACTGCCAGAAGGACCGGCCCGAGACGGGAAACACAGAGAGAGCCAGGGTGACAGGGCACCTCATCCTCAGATCTTTTTTTATCCTTGTATATGTAGTGCCATTAGCAGAGGGTCTCCCGAACTCTGTCCCAAGGAACAAAGCAAACAGGTATTCTACCCACAACAGTGTTCTCATCATTTCGGTTTGGGGAACACCGAGGTTGTTGCTGTAGGTTTTCTGTGAATCTCCCCTGGGTAGACCCAGCCCAGCCCCCCTCCGGCAGGCTGACCACAAAACAGTTCTCAAGGCTCACCTGTGTATTTGTTCAACCAATATTCAGAGACGCTGTTCTAGACTCTGGGGACCAGTGAGCAAAACAGGCGGGAATCCTTGCCTTAGAGAGTGCCCTTCGAGTAGGCAAGATGTCAGGGCAGTGAGCACCGCAGGCAAGATAAGTCAGGGAGGAGGTGTGGGGCGTGTGGGGCGCAGTGTACACAGGCAGGGGACGGGAGCGGTGAGGTGGCAGTGTGGCGGGAGGGGCCGTATCGGGAGTGAAGAGAAACGTTTCCCTGCTCCCATCTCTCCCTGATGTCCCCCCGGGCTCCTGGATTCTGCCCTTGGGGCCCAGACATAGATGCCATCTGAAGCTCGTTGCTTCCCTGGCACTGGAGTGGCTCTGGGTGGGCCATGGTGGGGTCCTTTCCTGGTTCCTGGGGTCACGGCCACGGGGACTTGGCAGCTCCAGGACCGGCAGCACTTCGTGGAGAACGACGAGATGTACTCGGTCCAGGACCTCCTGGACGTGCGCTTGGGCCGGCTGGGCTGCTCACTCACCGAGATCCACACGCTGTTCGCCAAGCACATCAAGCTGGACTGTGAGGTGGGCCTCCTTGCTCCGCCGAGGTGGGGTCTGCTCTGGGGGTGCTGTGGCGCTCTTGCTCTGCCCCCAGCCCGAGGGCGGGAGTTGGCAGCAGAAGCCCAGCCTGCAGTATCCCTGTCCTCGGACTGCCCTGCAGGGCTGGCACTTGCCTGCCCGCCCCCAATCCCCACTGTCCCCCCAGCGGTGCCAGGCCAAGGGCTTCGTGTGTGAGCTCTGCAGAGAGGGCGACGTGCTGTTCCCGTTTGACAGCCACACGTCTGTGTGCACCGACTGCTCCGCCGTCTTCCACAGGTGGGTGTGGCCAGTCCTGTGGGAGCTGCCCCTGGGCGGGAGGGAGAGAGAGAGACATTTGCATCTTTCCTGCTGATTTTCAAAGCCCTTCGCTGATCCTAAGATACAGAGTTAGACCCTGCTGTCTGTGACGACACTAAAAGTCACACGAGGCCCCAGCCTGCCCCCAGAGGTGTTCACAGCACCTGAACTGCTTTCTCTGGTAGGGCTCAAGTCACTCTTTCAGGGTTAGTGTAGGTAGAGGTTCCCAAACTTTCTAGTTCCTGGCACCCTTTAGTGTCTCGGTAATTTTTTCAAAGTGTCCCTGGACCAAAAGTAATGCCTAACACCTTGGTTTATTAAGTTCTTATGTTCAAACAACTTTATAGTATTTTTGTCCTAAAGGTTTATTTATGTCACTAAAGATTTAGCAGCTGTTTGGGAAAATAACACACAAAAATTGGAAGAAAAATATTTTAATTTCACTTTTCAATAAGCATAATTACTTACTAATGATACGTGTGTTTGTGTCCTGGGCGCTGCACACCTTCTCAAACCTGGAGTCAGGTAGGAAACACCACCCCCATCTCCATCCACTGGTTTTTTTTTTTTTTTTTTTTTGAGACAGAGTCTCACTCTTTTTGCCCGGGCTAGAGTGCCGTGGCGTCAGCCTAGCTCACAGCAACCTCAAACTCCTGGCCTCAAGCAATCTTTCTGCCTCAGCCTCCCGAGTAGCTGGGACTACAGGCATGTGCCACCATGCCTGGCTAATTTTTCCTATATATTTTTAGTTATCTGATTAATTTCTTTCTAATTTTAGTAGAGACGGGGTCTCACTCTTGCTCAGGCTGGTCTCGAACTCCTGAGCTCAAATGATCCACCCACCTCGGCCTCCCAGAGTGCTAGGATTACAGGTGTGAGCCACCGTGCCCGGCCTCATCCACTGGTTTTTGCCTGGCATTTGCTATTTATCATAGCACCTGCTGAATCCCAGCTCTGCGAAGCTGTGGTGTCACAGAAGGCACTGTAGCAAAAACTAACATCGCAACAGAACTCCCTGGAGCGAGGAGTTTGCTTGGTGTCTGACAGATGTCAGATTTGCTGTGTTCTCTTCGAAAATCTAAACTGGCCTGTGGAATCCCCTGCAGTGCCTTGGGGTGCCCTGATGCACGGTTTGGGAACCACGGTGGAGGCCGGTGGGGATAAGGATAGGTCTTGACCGTCACTGAGAGCGCAGAGCCAAGGTGACTGCCTGGTTCAGCCCCTTCGGCTTGTGTCTTGGTGACCCAAGCCCTGCGCCGTCAGGGACGGCGGGTACGGTGAGGACCCTGAGGGAGGCCCCCTCGACATCCTGGGTAAGTGCTCACCATACTCTGACCTCACGGTTTGTCCCCTCTGGGCACAGACCCTGCTTCTGCCCTTGGGTAACATCTCTGCACCTCAGTTTCCCCACCTGTAGAGGGGTGATGGGATCTGACAAGCAGCTTGTGAGGACGCAGTGCAGAATTTTTCGTGCAGACTGCCCCAACCTGTTCCTGCCCCCAGGGACTGCTACTATGACAACTCCACCACGTGCCCCAAGTGTGCCCGGCTCAGCTTGCGGAAGCAGTCACTCTTTCAGGAGCCTGGTCCCGATGTGGATGCCTGAGGCTGAAGGAGGACACCGGGTGCCCCGCCTGGACTGCCTGTCACTGACCCCGCTGGCATTGCCAAAGTCAAGTTGTTTGTTCCGCTCTGGAGACCCCCGGGGTGAAGCCCCTGGACCTCTCCACCCCTGTGGGGGTAGGGAGGTGGTGAGCAGGACCGTCTTCCCCCAGGTGCTTTGTGGCACTTGGGGCGGCTGCACCTGGCTGTTACCTGGTTGTGCTGCCGTGTGGGGTCCCCTCCCCCACTGCAGGACTCCGTGGAGTGAGGGAGGACTTCTAACTTCCCCCACTGCACAGAGCCCTCCGTGCCCCTGGGCCAAGGCTTCTGGGCTCTGGAGATGCCATGGGCCCTGTCCCAGCCACCCTGGAAACTTCTCGGGCCAAGACCCCCAGAGGGCTTCAGAGCAGTGGTCACTAAGACCTGAGGATGCCCCGGGCCTGAGTTTCACCTGCAGTGATAGTTTGGGTTCTACCTGGAGGCTCCCATTGCCTCCAGCCACTTGTCTGTGGGGGCCTCTGGTCGTCCCTGGCTGGGGCCATTCACGATTGTCCCCCATGGACCTGCCCCTGTCTTGGCCTCCTGAGGTTCTTCTAAGTCCTCCCGGGAGGCCTGGGAGGGAAGGGGGCTGTGGAGCTTTTCCCTCCTGGGCACACCTGTTGCTGCTCCTGCCGTGGCCCAGCCCACCGTATCCTGGTTTTTTAAGCTGGGAGGCTGGGGGTCCAGCCTGAGGAGGGTGTCCCGGCCTCCAGGTGTGGCACAGGGGCTGTGCCCCAGTGGAGGTTCCAGGTTAGGCAACAGGGTCGTTTACAGTAGGCCTGGGTGGCATTTCTCAGGACCAAATTTGTCCCTGAGGAGCTCAGTCCTGCTGCCTGTGGAGGGCTCTGGCTGGCTTGGAGATGACCAGCCAGGGGCCTCTGTGTGTGTGCCTCAGGTCAAGAGCTGGGAGTATTTGCTCTCTTCCTCACCTGCCCTCTGGATGACAAAGCCTTTAAACAGTGTGGGTCTTTCTACACCAACCTGGGCATGAATGGAGCCTAGAGCCCCTGCAGAAGGATGAGGGCAGGGGCTGTGGGAGGTCCCTCATTCCATGGGACAAAGGGCCCCTGGACAGCAGACAAGACCTGCAGCTCTTCAGCAGGGAGAGGGGCACACTGGGCTTCCGTGTTTGCACTTTATGGATCCTGCGTCGAGGGGCTGTAGGAGGGGGCGTTTTGGGATGTGGCTTCCCAGTCTTTTGCCTCTGGGAAGCAGAGGCGGCTGCATCTGCCTTCCTCCTCCTCTCCCTGGACTGTGCTTGGCTGTTGATGCACATGGTTGGCACACGTGGGCAGAGGGCAGAGACCACAGCTGCTGGGACAACCATTACCTTTGGCCGGGAAGCCCCAGAGGAGATGCCTCAGTCGACAGAGAGGCCAGCCTGGCTCGCTGGCCCCCTGAGGGTGGACAAAGGCAGCGTCGCCTCCTGCCTGGCCCTCTGCACCGTCGGGAAAGGGATGGTGTCGTTTTGCCCCACGCTGTGGCTTTAGACTCAGCTCTTGCTGTCTGTCCTGTCTCACTCTCCCCATCTGGGAGATGGGGGCCGTGGTGTGGACCTACCTCAGGGTGGAATGGTGAGAAGGGACCCAAGTCCTTTAAAGAGGGAGCTGTGAGGTCGGGTCAATGGTGGGTCCCTGTCCTGCTGTCTCTTCTTTGGGGCTGAAGAGGGGGTTAAAGGCCAAATGCCTTTTTCCTACGTCCTTAAATCTGTGCACTTCTCACCCCTATATTGCATTTCTGTCATAGGAATACTGGCCATTCCTGAACCTCCTGTGTAATCATCACATCCCAGTTAGAAATCACTGTGTCCGTAGAAAAAGCAGGCTGGCATTTGTTGGACAAAGGGTTGGGTCATCTTTTAACCTACCCAACATTTCTTCCTCACCTGCCCTCTGGATGACAAAGTCTTTGAACTGAATCACGTGCGGGTCTTTCTACGTGTCCACAGCACGGTAGGGAGAACCCAGCAAGGAAATGGTTTGCATGAGCGGCGTCTTACAGAAGAGCTCACTCAAGGGTGATTCTTTAGTGTGGGATTAGGCTGGCCTGAGGGATGCCCGGTTGTAACAATGCCACTGTCACTGTCCAATTAAATTGGTGTCCTATAGACTCTGGTATGTGTGGTGAATTGGAGACAAGGCTGAGAGTGTTGATACACAAGCCAATGGTAGGCTTACGGAATAACAACCCCATCCAGTGGGGTTGAATGTGATCTGGTTTGGGGTGAAGTACTGTTTCTTTCTTTTTTCTTCTTTTTTCTTTTTTTTGAGACAGGGTCTCACTCTGTCACCCAGGCTGGAGTGCAGTGGCATAATCACAGCTCACTGCAGCCTCAGACTCCTGGGCTCAAGCGATCCTCCCGCCTCAGCCTCCCCAGTCACTGGGACTGCAGGTGTGTATCATCATGCCCAGCTATTTTAAAAATTTTTTGTAGAGTTGTGGTCCTGCTTCGTTGCACAGGCTGGTCTTGAACTCCCAGCCTCAAGTGATCCTCCTGCCTTGGCTTCCCAAAGTGCTGGGATTACAGACATAGGACACTGCACCCAGCCATATTTCTTTTTGATTTTTTAAATTTTTTTCGTTGTTTTAAATTTCAGCATATTATAGGGGTACAAATGTTTAGGTTACATATATTGCCTTTGCCACACCGGAGCCAGAGCTTCAAGCGTGTCCATGCCCAGAGGGTGCGCACCACACCTATTATGTGTGAATATACCCATCCCCTCCTCCCCTCTCCCACCTGCCCAACACCAGGTGAATGTTACTACTATATGTGCACATAAGTGTCGATCGGTTAATACTAATTTGATGGCGAGTACATGTGATACTTGTACACTTGTATACATCCCATTCTTGTGATACTCATGTTTCTTGATTAGTTGGGAGAGAAGTATATATGCTGGTGTTAGACTGAGGCCGGAGTCAGCTCTGACACGTGTGGGGAGGTTACACAGTTTCAGCCTGTGAGATGGTATTACAACATACACCTCGTGGGGTTTTTAGTGTTCCAAGAAGCGTTTAGTGCTCTGCCTGGCATGCAGGAAATGTTCAGTAAATAGAGCTATGTCTTCTTTCTAGAGTCCTCTTGTTGGAAGGGCTGCCTCATTAGCTTAGGCAATGAGAAACTGGCCAGTTATGCAAATCACAGGAGACTCAGCATAAGTCTTATCCGGCTCCTGGGAGCCTCTTCTAGCTCCATAAGTCAGACCCATGAAAAGGGCCCTCACCACAGCTCAAGGAATTCCCATTGCCCTTGAATAAGGATAATTAATGGATGTATTTCAAGGGAACCATAAACTCTTCTTCCAAATGAGACTCAAAACTCTGTGTGCATTTTTCTGCAGAGACATGATCTATGGTTTTGACCGGGATCTCAAAGGGGCTATGCCCTAGGAAACGCCAGGAATCTGCTGTGGACGGTGTCTTTATCCACAATCAAGGGGCCGGGTGGGGGCGGAGGCAGGAGGATTCCAGGGCTGTTGTGGGCTGGGTGCTGGCACGTCTGAGTACATGTCTCCAGTTAAAAACCACAAGCAGCTAAAGCTACACTTTGGATATTAGAGGACACAATCGTTTTTCCCCCTGTAGGTTATGAAATTGTTTTTCTTTTAATATTTTTATTTTGACAGATCTATAGAAAAGTTGCAAAAACATTCCAATTTGCCCATCTCCTCGATTCCCTAAATGTTAACATTTTGCCCCATTTGCTTTGTTCTTTCTCTGCACATACATTTTTTTCTCAACTATTTGACAGTAAGTTGCAGAGACGATCATGTCCTTTGCTTCTAAATACTCGAGTGTGTTCCCCCAAACCAAGGACATTACCTTACATGGCCACATTTATCAAATAGGCAATTATCAAAATCAGGACAATAACGCTGAGAAAATACAAAACCTACAACAAACCTCGTTCAGATTTCATCGACTTCCTCCCCTCCCCCCAAACCTCACATTACATTCAGTTACCACGTCTCTTTGACCTTCTTTAATACGACAAAACATTGACATTTTCGAAAAGTGCAGGCTATTTTGAAGAATGTCCCTCAGTTTGGGTTTGTCTCAGATTCAAGCTTTGCACTTTGGGCGGGAATCCATAGCAGTGATGCCGTGTCCTCCTCGGGGTGTACCAGGAAGCACACAATGTCAGTTTGTCCCACTGTGGGAAATGGGGGTAGGATGGTGTCTGCCGGGTTTCTCTACTGTGAGATTACTATGTATTCCTTTGTAATTAGCACGTATCTTGTGGGAAGATACTTTGAGACTATAAATAACCAGTTACTCCTCAAACTTCCACCCCTGATGTTAGTATCCACTGATAATTATCGCCTAATTCAATTATTACAACGATGATTGCCAAATGGTGATTTTCTAATTCCATTGCTGCTTCTGCATCTTTCTATCATACGGAAGAGCTTTCCTTCCTCCTTGTTTATTTACTTATTCACTCGAGGTCCTATTTTACTCAATGGGCTATAATCCTTGTAATTATTTCAATTCTCAAATTATCCCAGATTTGGCCAGTGGAAGCCCTTTCAGCCTGTCTCCTGTGTCTCCCTGGCATGTGCCTGTCATTCCTTAAACTCTCATTTACTTTCTCGCACAGCAAGGCGTTCCAGGCTCACCTATACTCTCACAGTCCCAGCCCTGAAATCAGCCGCTTCTCCAAGGAGCCCTGATTCTTTTTATGGATAATGGTTTCAGTAACCAAGATGTAGTTGCTGGGTGTGCTTATTGCTACGGTTTCTGGGTTCTTTCAACAGACAGAGCCAGGAAAAAGCACTCCCTACATCTGTATCGATTTCTCTATGATTTGTCTTTAAACACATTAAAAACCATGAGTACACACTGATACTTTCAATTTCGAAACATTTGCATTGGGCTCATTTTTTCTGTTTGTCATATTTGATTCCTTGACGGTCGAAACCTGGCTCACCATCCATATGCGCTCAGCCCTAGAATAGAGTACACTCAGCATCGCTCGTCCAGGCGTCTGTGAAAAAGAAGCCCACTAACTGGAGTTAAATATGTGTTCAGAGTTTTTTTTTGTCTTTAGCCTGAGGGCATAGAGGTAAAACACAGTGTTCAGAACTTACTTGGGTATTTCTCCCCCTTCATTGTGGTTACATTGTGGTTATATTTGAAGCATGGTTCTGTTCGTATATTCCATTTTATGTTTTGTTTCCCCATCCTTGTGCGTTTTGTCTGATCCTGACACAGTAACACGGTTACAAAAGTCAGAACGTTACAAAAGGTGTGCTCGGTCTCCATGCCCCTCCTCCCTTTCCACCCGCCACACCTCCACAGGTAACCAATCCCTTTATAGTCTCTGGTTTCTCCTTCCTGTGTTTCTTTTTGCACAAACGAGTAAGACACATGTATATTTTCTATTTCTATTTCCAATTTTCTTCCATAAAGGGTGGCATGCTATCTCCTTGCATATTGCTTTTTTCACTTAATACTGTCATATATCCTGGAAACCACATCAGTTCATAGAGTTCTACCTCATTCTATTATTATTTTCATAATTTACATCTGTATCATATTCCATTGCATGGAGTTACTATTTCTGATTCAACCACTCTTCTATGTATGAATACTCAGGCTGTTTCTGAGCTTTTGCAGTTACAAATAAGGCTGCAGTGTACTCACTGCAACCTGTGCACATGTGTTATCTTCTGTTGGAGGTGCACCTTCAGGGTACAATCCTAAAGTGGGATTGCTGAGTCAAATCTATTTTTTGAATTTTTTCTATTTTTTTTTTTTTTAGAGATGGGGTCTCACTATACTGCCCAGGGTAGACTTGAACTCCTGGGCTCAAGAGATCCTCCCACTTCAGCCTCCTGAGTAGTTGAGACTAGGGGTGGGGGACACCGTACCTGGCAAATCTATTTTTTGTGTGTCAAGTGGCCCTTTATCATGGTTGTACCAATTTGCATTCCCACCAGGAATGTATGAGAGTGTCTGTTACTCCATAGCCTCACCGACAGAATGTGTTCATACTTTTCAATATTCGCAGTGAGAAATGGTATCTGTGTAGTTTTATTTTGCATTTCTATGATTATGACTGAGGTTGAACTTATTTTCATGTTTCAGGATCTCTTTTGTTTATGAATTATGTCTTTTGCCCATTTTTCTATTGGATTTTTGCTATTTTATCTTCTTAAAGAGCTCTTCACATATCAGGGTTATTAGCCTGTTATCTGTGAGATATATTGCACATATTTTCTTTCAGTTTGTAAATTGCTTTTTGACCTTATTTGTGGTGTTTTCTTTCTTATGGAAGAGTTTTGCTTATGTTTTTATATGGTCACATTAATATTTTATTTCATCTGGATTTGGAGTCACATACATCTCTCCCTGCACCCAGGTTAAAGAGGCGTTCACACACGTGTGTTTGCAGTACTTGCATGCTTTCACTTTTTAGATTAGATTCCTGATCTATTTGGAGTTTATTCTTGTGTAGGCTATCACAGATCTAACTTTTTCTAATTGTTAACCAGTTGTCCCACACCATTTTTTAAAAAGTCTATCTGAATCCATTTCTGGACTTTCTATTCTACTCCACAGGACTATTTAATTCTGCCTCAGAGATCCGACAGCTACGCTGCTTTAATTACAGAGGCTTTTTACAGTGTGTTTTAATGTTTGGAAGGGCTAGTCTCCCCTTTGCAATTTTTCTTTTTTAAAAAATGTTTTCCTGGCCGGGCGTGGTGGCTCACGCCTGTAATCCTAGCACTCTGGGAGGCCGAGGCGGGCGGATTGTCCTGAGCTCAGGAGTTCGAGACCAGCCTGAGCAAGAGCAAGACCCCGTCTCTACTAAAAATAGAAAGAAATTAGCTGGACAGCTAAAAATATATAGAGAAAAAATTAGCCAGGCATGGTGGCGCATGCCTGTAGTCCCAGCTACTCTGGAGGCTGAGACAGTAGGATTGCTCGAGCCCAGGAGTTTGAGGTTGCTGTGAGCTAGGCTGACGCCACGGCACTCACCCCAGGCAAGAGAGTGAGACTCTGTCTCAAAAAAAAAAAAAAAAAGTTTTCCTGGCTATTCTTGCATGTAATCTTTTTTAAAGGACACACTTAAATAACATTTTGATGACAAAATTTGATACTCTGAGGTGTCAAAATGGAAATGCCAACAGCAAGGTTTCCAGGGATGTTAAACATCTAGAAGCAGAGAGGCTTGGCTGGGCCTCAACTGTCGAGGTCATCTTGGTGCTTCTGGCTTTACTTTGATTACTCTTGGTAACATAAACTGAAAAATGACCTAAGATAGTTGCTGTGAGTGCTGCTTTTTCTCATTGTACAAGTCCCTGTAGCAGTTTATTGCATCATTGACTGCTCTTGAAACTTTCAGTATCCACTCACCATTAGGGCAGTTACTAGTAAGGACCTGCAAGCCGGCCTCGAAATGTGAGGATGCTGCTGACAATTTTCCCACGGTTGGTGGTGCATCTTCACTCTCCTCCTCTCCTGCTGCCTGCTCCTGTCCCAGCTGCATCAGCTCCTGGTTGGACAGATCTTCTTCATGAGACCGCAGCAGCTGGTCCACGTCAGCCTCTACAACCTCTGCCAAGGCCACACGCTTGGCAAGGGTCATAATGTTTTGCTGAAGCTGTGAAATGGTATCTCTCTGGGGAAAACTCTGGGACTGAACACACTCAGGCCAAATCTTCTGCCACACACTGTTCATTATTGCTGGTTTGAGCTCCTCCCAAGCCACCGCAATGTTGTCCACGGCATCCATGATATTGTAGTTTCTCCAGAACTCCCTGATCATAGCTATATCCTCACCATCTGTTGCTTCTAGGATGTGCTCAAAAGTCCTTTTCAGGTAATGCGCTTTGAAGGTAGAGGCTACACCTTGACCCATGGGCTGGATTGAGTCAGCTATACTGTCATGAAGATGTTCTACTCTTATATTATCAGAAAGATCACTCAAATTTACTGGGTGGCATGGTGCATTGTCTAGGATGAGCAATGCTTTGTTGCTGAGATTATTTTGGGCACAGCAATTTTCCACGGCAGGCCAAAAAAAATATGTGAACCAGTCATGAAAGATGCTTCTGGGTTGCCCAAGCCTTTTTGCTTGAATGCCAAATCACAGGCAAATTGGGCTTTGAGTACCCCTTCAGAGCCTTGGGGGTTTCCGAGTGGTATACCAGTAAGGGCTTCAACTTAAAGTCCCCAGCTGCATTGCCACCAAGAAGCAGCATCAAGCGATCTTTGGATGACTTAAACCCTGGCTCAGCTTTCTCTTCCTTGGAAATAAATGTTCCTTTAGGCATTCTCTTCCAATAAAGTCCTGTCTCATCTACATTAAAAACTTGCCGGGGGGTATACTCACCTTCTTCGATGATGCTTTTCAGCACTTTTGGATACTGGTCCTTGTTGTTTCTGGGATCTGTGCTGTTCATCTTGAAGTGGGGCAAACAATGGCGCTCCCTGAATCTCACAAACCACCCTTTACTTGCACTAAACCTTTCCGTTTGAGAGCTTTCTCCTTGTTCACGCTGTAAGTCGTCAAACACACTCAGCCTTCTCCTGAATGACAATGACACTCAAAGGCACATTTCGCTGGCTCTGGTCTTCCAGCCACCTGCTCAACAATCGCTCCATGTTCTCCATGACTGCACGTCGACGTCGAGTCAACCGAGAGGCTCTAAAGGGAGTAGCTATTTGTGAACTCACTTTGATTTTTTCTTTATTATCTCGGATGGTCGCCACTGCAGAGACAGCGAGGCCTGAGGCTTTTGTGATTTCACTGAGCTTTTCACCTGCTTCAAATCGTCTTAACACTTCTAATTTGATGTCAAGGGTAATTGCTTTCCGTTCCCTTTCGGTACTAGGGGTGACACTTGCATTTAGGGGCCTTTTCCCAGGCATGTCTGCCTCGAAAATGTAATAAAATCACAGCACCCTCAGGTGCAAGAAGACTGTGGTTACTCTATGCTCCCCTGCAGAAATTGGGAAAGAGAAAACGAGGGGGCAAATAGCGCAGGCCGATGCTCCCAGAGACGTGGAGGGGGCACCACAGGCCTGCCCAGCCCCATTGCCCAGGAACAGTCTGGTTCGCTCTCGACTCCAAGGAAGTCCGCGTGGGACACCTGTGACGCGGCCGCCGTCCGCGGGCGGGGCGAGCGCAGCGCGAGCGTTCACTTTTGTGAGCCGCTTCCCATGGAGGACCCCAGAAGTGAGTGTTCTTGGAGATGCCTGACTTAAGAAGAGTCTAAAAGCGCACGGACGCCTCTTATCGCCGAGCCCGAGTCGGCTGCCGGGGTTTCTGCGCTCAGCGGTCTGGGCAGGGCGAGGCGGCGCTCATGGCGAGCTCCTTGGCTAGTCAGGCGGAAGGGTAGACACCTAAGAGAGGTCCTCAGCCGGCGCCGTGGCCATACTGCGCACGCGCGCGGCCTCCCTGAGCCAGCGGCGGGCATGGGGGGGTGCGGTGCCCTACGACCTGTCTGCTGTTGCGCGTGCGCGCGTCGTAGCGGCGCGAGGTTGGGGGCGGGGGATGTGGGATGTCGTACCGGCTGGTGGCAGCTGCTGGCCGTCGGACGGTGATTGGGCCCCTGGCCGTGGCGCGGCGATGTGTTGGTGGCCCGGGAGGCGACAGGACGGCTGGGACCAGCGTGAGGGCCCTTGGCATCGCCCGGCGGGTGAGCATGGAGGCGCTGTCTGCCGGTTCCGGACGGCCGGGCTGTGCGCGACGCCGCGGTGACGCCATCCATCTGCGCCAGCCGGCGCGGGACAGCGGGGGGTGGCCACTCCCCGGAGCGGAGGCCGCGGCCCCTCCTGCTCGGCCCGAGACTCTTGCGATGAGGCCGGCTGCCCCTGGCCGCACTCTCTCCGTCCTCCGAGTTCTTCCTCCTCGCCTGCACGCTGCTCCTTCCACCCACTTCTTCCGAAATTCCCGCTGCCTCTCAGATGCCCGGCCGTTTGTCCGTTCCCCTCGGGAAAGTGAACAGGGGCCTCCGACCTCCTTTCTCTCCTCTCCAAAGAGCCACGTTAGCTCTTGAGTCCCGCCCCACCGCGAACCAGCCGTGGTGCTTACGCTGGGAGGCTCAGCGGTATTGACACCTCTGCTTATCTACCTCACAGAGTTGCTCTCCAAACCAGATATGGTAACAGACGTGAAAGAGTTTTGTGAACTGTTCTTTATTCAACGAACGTTCGTTGAGCCCAGCTCTACCACTCTAATAACAGCTAATACTGTTTGCAGGCTTACGTGCTAAGGGCTTTACAGGGATTATCTCGTTTTAGTCTTAAACCAGTCGGGTAGGTATGTGTTAGTATAACCCTATTTTATAGAAAAAGAAACGTATGGAATATTCCATGTTTTAAGGTTGTTTTATTTTTGTATTGATACATCCCAGTGGGCAGCGGTCACAGTGAATTTTTTTTCTAATGCACTAATGCAGAAGTTTTGAATTTTGCTCCCAGAAAGGTATCATGGTTTTCCGACAGTAGTAAAATAGGAAGAAGGATTCCATGAGCTTATTTTCTGTCCTGTCTTCAGGAATGAACTGTCCCCCCTCATTTCCATTCATTTGGGAAACTGCAAGATCGTTTTGTTTTTAGCAATATCAGTGAAAACAGAGTCTTTCACCTGTGGTCATGTGGCATCTCAGCATTGCAAAGGGTTGTTCTGGTTAACATGGGTCAAAAGTCAGTAATATACTAAGTGTATGCAGCCTGGCATAGCACAGGTGAGTCCTGAATCACTAACTGCAGTGGGCCTCCATGTCTTTATGAAGGGAGGAAGTTGGATGATCTTGGGTTCCTTCCTAGACTGAGTCATTCATCCTTATCTCGTTTATTAGGCAAATATCTGTTGCCCCATGGTCTGCCCTCCTTTGAGGACTTCACGATCGGTGGGCTGAGGGTGCATGCAAAGGCAGCAGGGGTGGTGGCACTCTGTTTTATAATTAACCCTAACAGCACTGCCCAGGGGAAGCTCGTGTTGTGGAGTTTTCCACGTGGTCATCTTTCATTTGATTCGCTGCCTACGCTGTCCTTGCTCTTGTCTCACACTTGTCCTCCTAGCACTGTGTGAGCCCGAAGCGGGATGATTGCTTAAGGCCAGGAGTTTGAGACCAGCCTGAGCAAGAGGAGACCCTGTCTCTACAAAAAATAGAAAAATTATCTGGGTGTTTTGGCACACGCCTGTAGTCCCAGCTACTCAGGAGGCTGAGGCGGCAGGGTTGCTTGAGCCCAGGAGTTTGAGGTTGCGGTGGACTATGATAATGCCATCGCACCCTAGCCTGGGCAACAGTGAAACCCTGTCTCAAAAAACAAAAAACAAGCAAACAAAAAAACCCCAAAGGAATTGGATGTTTTGGAGGCCTGAAGAGTCATACTTTGTACTTCAAGGGCTGTAGGCTACCTGGGGTCTATTGAGCCTCAGCACAGGATACCCTCTCTTTGTAGTGGACCTGGAGAAGCCCTGGAAGGTTTGGGTACCAGCATTCTCATCACACGCCTCCAGCTATGTTGTCTTACTTCAGGCACTCACATTACCTCTCAATTTCTGCTTTTCTGTCTCTGCAGTGGGGGTGATAGCATCTCCTTTTTCAGATGGGCAGTGAGGATTGAATGAGGTGACCGAGAAGCTCCTGGCACCCTCCAGTGCCCAGTAATGACCACCTTCTGTTCTCTGTGTGGATTTCCTGTTGGTCCATACCTTGGTCCCAAGCCCCAATCAGGGTAATGCACCTTCGTGGCATCTTCTGAGTTCCATTGTTCAGTCTGTGTCGGGTACTGTGTCTTGTTGGTGCTGGGATGACTTGCTGCAGCAGATTGATTCATTCCTGGTGCGGAAGCCCTCATTAACCCTACAGCCTTTACTTGTGTGGTGTGGTGTCATCACCATTACTGCCAGCATCTCCTTTCTGAGCTGCTTTGTTTGGATTTTTCCCTAATTTTAATGTCTTTTTCATAGCGTATCTTAATTTTTAGGCTACAGTGGCCTTTGATATGGAAATTTGAACAATTTAGTTGATTAGCAAGTTACTAACTGGGGAGTGAACTTATTTATGGATAATAGCCTAAAATAATTTTGGGAGTAAAAGCCTGCCTCACCCTGAATGTTGATGCTGCTAAAATAACATAGGTGTTGTCAACTACGTCAACTATGAGTCTAATTTCATAATAATAAAATACTGAGGACAATCCAAATTCTTTGGTTATATTGGGATTTTTGTAGAATACAATTAACAGTAGGTTATTGAGTGTGCTTAGTTGTTTTTTAAGTATGTTGCAAGAGTTTTTGTTTAATGGCTTTAGATTTACAACAGTGAAAAATACAAATTGTTTCTAGTCCTGTCCTTAACTAATGTGTTAGTTATTGGTAGCAGCTTATGGTAAAAACTGGTATTTTCCTCCTTGAGGACTGAAGAAAGTACAAGAAGGTCTGGAAGATTGTTTGCCTTCTTGGTCTGACAAAAACAGTAACCTCTTGCTGGGCACAGTGGTGTGTGCCTGTAGTCCCAGCTACTTGGAAGGCTGAGGCAGGAGGATCACTTGAGCCCAGGAGTTTGAGGCTGTAGTGTACTATGATCACACCTGTAAATAGCCACTGTACTCCAGCCTGTGCAGGGCAGTGAGACCTCATCTTTTTTTTTTTTTTAAATCAACTTCTTGGCTGATCAAAGATGAGTCATAGTATATTTCAGTATTTCCATTTAACACAATCTTAGATTTTAGTCTTACCGTTATGTTTGTTTTTGAAGTTGTAATATTTTAAGTTACTAGAATTGCCTCAATTACTAAGTAATGGTTAGTTTTTTTGTTTTGGGGGGTCTTTTTGCTTGCAGTAGCTATAAAAATTCTTTATGCATTTATGCAGTGAATTTGTTCCTGTTTATCGTATTTGAGCCATACTTTTGATAGTATATTTTAGCAGGTGAATAAAGGCAGCAAGCTTCCATCTTGGCCTGCATCCTGCCTCTTCCAGCCCTTCCTGAGAAAATGCTGCATTGTATTGCAGAAGCAGCTGGTAAGGGAACCCTGTCTCTGTTTCAGTGCCTCCAGGTGATCCGCTCTCAGCAGCTGGCTCTGCAGGGGAGACCTGTGTCGTTTTCCCAGCGGCTGTGTTCAAAACCACCCAAAGGTACCCGTCTTTCTTCTACCATCATTAGCAGCAGGAGGTTTACGGGAGCTGTGTCTCCCACGGTGATTATCCAGGGGACGAGGAGCAGGAGAACTCAGGCTGCCCCTTCCTCCCCTGTGCTAGCTTCCATATTGAGCCACAAGACAGCAGCTTCTCCATGCCTTTATGGTTTTTGTATCTCAGTAAAGCTGGTGAAAGAGAAACTCCTTTAGAAGCAGGTTTCTAGGTGAATCTTTTGGAAGGTGTGGGAACAAATTTTTGTTTCTGCATATCTGACTCTGAGGACCGGCCAAGCCTCATGTTGGGAAAGTAAAACAGATGATGGCCGGGCGTGGTGGCTCACGCCTGTAATCCTAGCACTCTGGGAGGCTGAGGCAGGCGGATTGTTTGAGCTCAGGAGTTCGAGACCAGCCTGAGCAAGAATGAGACCCTGTCTCTACTAAAAATAGAAAAAAATTAATTGGACAGCTAAAAGTATATAGAAAAAATTAGCCGGGCATGGTGGCACATGCCTGTAGTCCCAGCTACTCGGGAGGCTGAGGCAGGAGGATCGCTTGAGCCCAGGAGTTTGAGGTTGCTGTGAGCTAGGCTGACGCCACGGCACTCACTCTGGCCAGGGCAACAGAGTGAGACTCTGTCTCAAAAAAAAACAAAACACAAACAAACAAAAAAAAAAAAACAGAGATGACGTGCAGACTATAGTTATCCTAGAGCACATTTGTCTGCTTAGCTCCCTTGAGAGCAGGCTGTGGGCCTATGTTTAGTGCTCCAGGGACAGTGCTCACAGAGGCCACTGGAGACCCCGTGTCTCACAGAGGAGAAGATGCACCCCAGCATTAGGGTCTAGGGGTACATGTTAATTGTATCAAGCAAGAAGAAAGACAGGAGAGAAAACTGAGTTCTCTCCTACTCCTCTGTCCTGATTTGACATTATGATTGTTTTTCTGAGTGTGATTCTTTCTCCTAAAGCACAAGAACCTCATCGTTTTGTCCCTAAGGGTTTGAGAATTACTTTAAGAGGGGTAGAAGAAACGGACTCAAAAAATCATCGGTCCAAAAAAGGATAAAAGGGCCAATTTGACAAATTAGACTGTCAAGTTTTACACTTGAGTATTTTTAAAACATTCACTAATTTTGGGGTTAATCTCCTTGGGAAGTAACAGCACGTGGGTCTGTGAGTGTGTGATGTTGACGTTCTCTTCCCTTGTGTGGGGGCGTCACCCACGTCACTCTGTTACTTGTCTTTCTCTCGCAGCATCTTCTCACCTTGTTTGGACCCTGAGCCGTGACAAATCATTTTTTAAATTATATCGTGGTTTGGTGACGCGGATTGGGTTTGGGGATTGGTGAAGTCAGTGTTACTCGATGTGTTTCTCCTGTGACATGATTCCTGCTCGGGTACCCGTGATCCTGGAATAGGAAACGGAGGAGTGTGTGGGGTGTGCCTTGCTACACGTGGAATGTCTCTGTGAAGGCTCATGCTTTGTCCTAAAATTTGTGCACAGTTTTACTTTATTTTATAATATGATTTTTTTCATTCCTGGGGTCACCTTGGCCTTGTCCATGTTGTCATGGTATCATTTTGGGGTTACAGGAAGAGGCTAATGGGACTCCACTTTGATAATACAGTCCATAGGTAACAAGTGTACACAAGGGGCAAG
Source organism: Indri indri (assembly GCA_004363605.1). NCBI lineage: Eukaryota > Metazoa > Chordata > Mammalia > Primates > Indriidae > Indri > Indri indri. The sequence goes on from RJWJ010002247.1 coordinate 71,174, forward strand.
ATTTTCTGAGGAGGGGTGGACTCTGCTTAGAGCAGGTGACAAGCATTATGGTTCTCTTGGAAAGGGGGACACCTGTGCCAGCCTGCCGCACCACTTTCTTTCCTTCCTGCTTGCTTTCCTTCCGTAATTCCAGCCAATGTTGGGACTGTTAGCCAAACAAATTTTTGTCATTGAAGCTCAGGTCTGAAGCCAGCAAGGTGAAATTCGAGGGACTTTAGACGTATCTAAAGCTACTCCTTGGCAATAGTCTCTTCCTCTTCCTGTTCCCTGTTTATTTCCAGAAGGCACTGGTGTTATTAAAGTTGTATGTTGAAAGTGTTTCCTATTCTCTTAATCTTCTTTCTCTGGAAAATCATATGTAATTGTTTTCTAAAGTCAGTCTGTGTTTTCTCTTAGAAACTGGTGACCCCAAGAATGCTGGGCCTGGAGGAGATGGAGGCAGGAGAGGAGGGAAGCAGGGAGGCTCTGCCTGGTGGACAGGGATGCGAAAGGTTTGTGTGGGTCTGAGGCCCAGGCCTGACCCTGCCACTTCCCCAGCGGGTGCAGTCGCTGCAGAGCCCAGGGTTCGTGTGATCTTTGTCTTGGTCCATCCTGCTGCTGTCACCGAATACCGTAGACTGGGTAATGTATAGACAGGATAAATTTATTGCTCACCATCCTGGAGGCTAGAAAGTCCAAGATCCAGGTGCTGACAAGCTTGGTGTCTGGTGAGGGCCTAATTTCTGCTTCCGGGGTGGTGCCTTGAATGCTGCCTCCTGCAGAGGGGACGGATGCTGCATCTGCCTCACAGGGTGGAAGGGATGAACTTTCTCCCTCAAGCCCTTGTGTAAGTGCACGAATCTCATTCACGAGGGCTCTGCCTAACCACTCTCTAAGGGCCTTCACCTTGGGGGCTGTGTTCTAACGTATACATTTTGGAAGGACACATAACATTCAAACCCATAGTAATCTTTCTGCTTGCTAAGTTGAAGAATTAGTTCAAAGATTCAAAGAAATTAACTTCTAAAAATGCGTTGTAATTTCTGTCTAAATTTTGAATGACCCAGATAAGAAGTAACTCTAACAAGGCTGGCTCCAAAGGCAGCACTCTCCCTGGGTTTTTGCTTCTCCCGAGGTGTCTTTTGGTACGTCTTACACACCTCGTGAAGGTCTTTCCTCAACAGAGCAGTGGTTTTGGCTTCACTACACACGAGGCCATGTCACGTAGAATCAGGAGGGAAGGTTTGGAGAGCTTTTCTAATAACATCTGAAAAAGGAAATAGCCGTTGTCATGAAGAAACTGCTCTCATTTAACTGGAAAACATGTTATCTTTTCTTTCACAGGGGGAGTTCCCCTGGGACAACAAGGATTTCCGCAATTTGGCCGTTTTGGGGGCAGGCGTTGCCATGGGATTTTTCTACTTCTATTTTCGAGATCCTGGAAAGGAAATCACTTGGAAGCACTTTGTACAGTATTACCTGGCCAGAGGTCTGGTGAGGGCAATTTATAGTCTGCCTACCAGGAAGGAGGGTGGTGTACCCCTGCACGTGATCCGTGATACCCTGGAGAGGTTGGGAGTGCTGAGGCCTTGGTCGAGAATTTGTGTGTGATGGATGTCTCAAGGGGTCCCACCCTTGGGGCTTAGACAAAACAGGATTTTACTTTTCCAATAACTACTTTAACAGAATGGTGTTATACTCACTTTCTTGCTGAGTGGAGATTTCCTTAATATAATGGCCTGACTTTATCTTTTTTTAGGTTTGCCTTCTAGGAGTTCTATTTGTCTGTTTGTCTTTAAATGCCAATCTCATAACTGATTGAGATCTTTTCTCTCCCCTTAGTGTGCCGCTGGCCCTGCTGCCTGTCTGTGTCTGTGCAGAGACACCACTCGTCCTGCACAGGGTGTGAGTTTGTCAGGGTGCTTAGGTCAAGCGAAGTACTGCTTCAGCACAAGCTTACACAAGGGCAGCTGCCTGGCTTCACTGCTGCCCTGAGAGATGTTTGCTAAATGATACACTGTTAATAGCTGAGCTTTTTTCTGCTTGAAACTCCTTTCCTGTCAAGGTTTGTGGCCAAGGTGTTCTGTCTGGTCACAGGGCACGTGCCTGTTTTCAGAGAGGCCCTTGACGGTGATGCTGCCTACAGGAGTGTTTGCGGGAGGAAGGTGGGAGCTGCAGCCCCGCCCCTCCCTGCCATGGACCTGCCACCTCCAGGTGTAGCTGTAAGGAGCAGTGGGGCAGGTGTGTCAGCCCAGGGTGTCTTTCTGTGCATGGATTCTGGACAGATTCTAGAGCTTCTGAGAAGTCCTTCCCAAGTGTCTGACATGCTGGCAGTGACAAGGTCGTGTTGTGGTCGGGAGGCTTCTCAGTAATAAACACATCCACTTTGGTCACGTAACCCTAAGTCTTCACTTAGTTTCCAGAAGAAGTTGTGTTGGTGTAGTAGTTTCAGATTCTGTGGAGAGCAAAGGCAGCACCAGGATTTTCCTTGCACGTGACGCAGCGGCGTACCCGCCCCTCGAGTTGTGCTTTTTCCACATTGCTTCTCAGGGGGCTGTGTTCGCCTGCCGGACACCTGTGTGTAGCGGTGCTGGCAGCTTGTGGGTGTTCGGGCCTGCGTTTTCATTCCTGTTGGCAGCATTATCTTGTGGTACCTGCAGCTGGGCGGACAAGATGTTTCTGAATCCACTCTGTATTTAAGACTTCACTGTATCGTCATTTATAAGACTTTTATTTGTGTTCTTTTTGGATTTTTAAGCCACTCTGGGATCTTGGTGCTCAGATGTATGAAATTTTAATTCCGCTTCTGGAATTGGTTTCTGTTTATTAAGATGGAAATAGATTCATACTCCAGGTTTAAAACGTCCAAGTTAATCGGGAGACAACACTTGGATCTGTCCTGCCAAGTGTGCGCAGTCTCTCGGATACAGTTGGAGGCTGTGTCTGCGCTGTGGAATGTGTCTGAGGACCAGGCCCGTGATTTGCTGTTGAACGTCCTACCCACTCCCTCAGCCGTTCTGATTGTTTTTCTCTTTCTCCCAGGTGGACCGTCTGGAAGTCGTGAACAAACAATTTGTACGTGTTATTCCTGCCCCTGGGATGTCTTCCGAGGTGAGGGATGGGTTTAAGGCTGAATGTTCAGATAGGTTTTTTAAATGTGAAGTGTGGTTTTCTGTTTTTTCAGTAACATACCTGAGTTAGTATCCAGCAACAACCCGTTAATGTGGTGGTTGTCTCACTGACATGTATCACTAACACAGTCTTCTAGTAGGATGGGAGCCCACGTAAAACTGTAACTGTGATTCACATTTGACAAGTGTGTGTGAGAACCACTTGCCACGGTTTAAGAGAAGAGAAGAATAAAAAGACAAAAGGACTAAGGCAAACTTCAGCAGTTGCACTTTCATCTAGAACTTGAAGTCTTCAGTTTCGGGGGCCAGAACCGAAGGGTCTTCTGCTGTTAGCATAGTTTCCCTTGAAGCTAGCCTCAGGGTGGGACTTGTCCGTGTGGTGGAGCTTAGGGCGAGGAGAAGAGGTGTGGCTGGAAGAGGGGCTGTGAGTGAGGACTGCAGGCTGTGGCGAGATGCATGGCTGGGTGGGTCTCAGTGACACAGCCTGAATCTGCTCTTGGTCTCTGCAGAGGTTCGTGTGGTTTAACATCGGAAGTGTTGAGACCTTTGAGCGAAACCTGGAGTCTGCTCAGTGGGAGCTGGGGATTGAGCCCAGCCACCAGGCAACAGTGGTCTACACTGAGAGCGACAAGTGAGTGGCAGGGGGTGTGGACGATGCCGTCTCATCTGGGGCCTTGGTTCTGAACACAAAACAAAAATTCAGTGTTTAACCTATTTTCAGATGTGGTTCTCTCCAGTATATTGTAGGCATCTGCTATTATTTACAACGTCTACAGTAAAAAAAAAGAAAAGAAAAAAAAATATATATATGTATTTGTTAGCTCTGCTTTTATTGCGAAGAGAATTGAAGCAGGGAAATATTTAGCTAGGGAGCCTTCAAAAAGCGTTGCACGGGTGTTGATATCATCACTGTAGCACAAACTCCCTGAGCCTTGTAGGAAGACTTCCAAAATTTGGCCCCACAACAGAATCCCCGTGAGAGCCCTTTCAAAATGCACCACCACCCCCTCCGTCCCCCTCTCCTGTTGAACTGGAATGTCCAGAGGTGGGGCCCGAGCACCTGTGACTTCCCCCGTTTCCCTGGCACTGGAGGTCCCCTGTCACAGCCCTGCAGTTCCTGACTGTAGCACCTGACACGGGCTCAGGCCTTACTTCCCCATGCTTGAATTCCCCCCGCACAGTATGTTTTTAAAGTGATCATGCACATAAGATGAGCGCAAATAGCAGAATAAATACAGTCTGTACATTGCAGGACCTAGCACAGAACTCGGCCTTGCTGAGCCTGGGTCCTGCTCTCATGTTTACTTCCTGGGGATGTGACTTCCTGTCTTCTCGGGCCCTGCCCCTCCGAATTCAAAGCTGAATCAGGAGAGAATACAAGCTCAGTGTCAGCTGCAGCCAGGAGGGGTGTAAAGAAGTGGGAAAGCAGTGATTTAGGTGGTTTCTTTAACTCCTAGACATGCATTTAAGGGCGGAGTGGAGGTCGCAGTGGGGATGAAAGAAGGCGAGGTAGGTAGAATTCTGGAGTTTAATTCTCAGAATCCTAGCGCTGGGGCCTGAAGTGCCTACAGGTTGCTACTGGAGCTTCTGAGTGTCCCCTGGGTGCTGTTTATTGCTGACTTGGGCTTTGTTTTCACTTTTGAGTTGCCAGGAATACTGGTTGTATGTTGGCCTGCATTATGGGAATTGAGGGTTTGTTCTGGGGCTGAAAGTGACTCGAGCCTGTTGGGGGAATGGGATAGTCTCACGTCACTGGAGGGCAAGAGAAAAGATAAAATACAGGTAGAACAGGAAGGCGTTTTGTGTCTTCCTGAGATAAAACAGGCCCCGTCAGCCCAGCCATGAGGAGGCCACACTGGGCCTGCTGGAGCACTGCGGAGTCAGCCGCCTTCCCCTCCCCATCAAGCCAAGCACAGGGAAAGTCAGGGAGACAGAAATGCCTGGGACCAGAGCCCTCAGTACTGGGGAGGCCAAATGCTTGACAGACTTTGGCACATTTAAAAAAAAAGAAACCGCTCCCTTTTGTGTAGCAAAATAAAGTTGTAGAGCAGTCTGCTCTTCTTGGCCTGAAGGTGATATTTCTGACCTTTCTCCTGAGTGACTGTGACCAGTGGTTTTCTTGGCTTTTCCAGCTCTTTCTTGCGAAGCCTGGTGCCCACGCTTATCCTGGTTGGCATTCTCCTCTAGGCTGTGAGGAGGGGCCCCATGGGAGCCAGGCGCAGTGGGCGAGGAGGAGGCCTCTTCAGTGTTGGTGAGACAACAGCCAAGATCTTAAAGAACAACATCGACGTGCGATTTGCAGATGTAGCTGGTTGTGAAGAAGCTAAATTGGAAATTACGGAGTTTGTGAATTTCCTGAAAAATCCCAAGCAGTATCAGGACTTAGGAGCCAAAATTCCAAAGGTGTTGATTCCAGAAAACATGGTAACACTCTGAGCTCTAAGTCAAAGCCAGAGATTGCTATGGTTCAGAGTTGACGGATACGTGACAACTTAATTTTTTGTGATGGTTTTGTATTTTATTAATCACAGCAGGGAATGGAAATAGCATTTGCAGAGTAGAATGTTAAAAATCCTTATCTGATGGACTTAAGACCACAGTGAGTTAATGTTTTTGGTTTTTTTCTTGAAACAGGGTCTTGCTCTGTTGCTGGGGCTGGAGTGCAGTGGCATCATCATAGCTCACTGCAGTCTCAAACTCCTGGGCTCAAGTGATCCTCCTGCCTCAGCCTCCCGAGTAGCTGGGACTACAGGCGTGCACCACCACACCTGGCTGATTTTTTTATTTTTTTGTAGGGATGGGGTCTCACTCTTGCTCAGGATGGTCTCAACCTCCTGAGTTCAAGCAATCCTCCTGCTGCAGCCTCCCAGAATGCTAGGATTACAGGCACAAGCCACTGCACCTGGCCCTTAGTTTATATAATATTAAATTACATAATTAAAATAAGTACAACTCGAATGGACAGGTTTGGGATCAGATATAGCTGCCTCTTGGTAGCCCCAGGACCCAGCCGGTAGGACAGGAGTGTGCTGTGTCTTGGGGTGGGTGTGGCTTGGGGTGCCTCACAGAGGAAGCAGAGCTGTGGGGATTGTGGCTTCTGGGTGAACAGAGGGCAAGTTTATCTCTTGATTCCTTTGTGGGGTCATGGACCCTTTGAGGGCCTGACAGAAGCCCTGGATTCTTTTCCCAGAATACTTACATCCACACAAAGGCAATTGACAGCTCCTTCAGGTCATCTCTGGGCTTCGGACCAGGCTAAGGAGCCCTTGCGTAGCTGGTCCTTGGAGGACACCCAGAACCCTGTAGCAGCCTTGTGTTCCCCCCAGCTCCTCTTCACAAGTTGGGCCCCACTGCGCAGTTTATTTTGAGCAACAACAAAAAATGAACCACCGTGAGCCCAGGGGTTAGGTCTGGGAGGTGACATAGCTATTTCAGACTCTGGTGCACGTGGACGTGCAGAGCCAGGTCGGAGCTCGGCTGCAGCAAGCCCAGCTGCCACTCACCTCTGTTCACAGGCCAACGCTGCACTGGGCACTTCCGTTTGCTTTTCAGAATTTCTTTCAGGTGCTTGTAGTACCTGGAGAAAATCTGTGTAATAGAGGGAGGGGATGGAACAGTCAGGTACGGAGAATGGCCTCTCCCTGGAGTATTAGTCCCCCTCCCCAGCCAGGCACGGGCTCTGTAGTGGGCTCCATGCTGTGCTGTGGGTGTCAGGAAAGAGTAAGTGGGCTCAGAGCCCACCTGGCTTTCCAGCTCTTGGATATGAAGTGTGATGATTTCCTAGAATCACCACTCCCTCTGTGACTCTCTCATGAGGAACTGGCTGTGAGAGGTCAGCACGTGCGTATTTCACGGAGCATGTGGGTGGGGCCCGGTGTGTTGTTGGTGAGTCCGGCCCCCTCCTGCCCTCTGGAGTGTTCTCATGCTGGCAAGGGATGGCTCCTGAAACTGTCGTAACTATGGAGTGTGAAGACCGCTCACACTGTGGGCTGAGGTGTCACGCCCACCTCCGTGCCATGCAAGGGCGGGTGCTCTGAGACCATGTGCAGAGAGTGTGGCTCCAGCGCCTCTGTGTGGGCTTGAGTTTTATGCCCCCCTTATGTGAGGGTTTTGTTTTTAAACACTTAAAAAAACCACTTTCTGCTCTCCTTTGCGATAGATATTAACCTACACCCGTGACTAGGATTGGAGTAATCCAAGCCCACCCCCTTTAAATCTTTTACTTTTCAGGCATAATGATATGCATAAAATGGAAACAGAGCTGTGTTACAAGGGTGTGCACAGGTGATTTTAAACCTTAAGCCAGTGTAGAAGAAGCAGGTCACAGAAGAGAAAGCAGGTACGGTGGACGTGAACAGGTGCCCAGTCTTAACGACCAAAGAAGCAAACCTTAAAAATGAGATGGCGTTTCCGTCCTTTAGACTGGCAAGGTTGCAAAGCTTGGCAGAACTCACTGTGGCCAAAGATTTGGAGAGGTGGGCTGAGGTTCATTCCTAGTGGAAGTGTGAATTGGTACCACTGTTTTGGAGAACAGTTTGATTATAGTCATTGAATAAACAAACGTACAGAGCCTTTGATCCAGGAGTTTGCCCCAGGAGTTTTTCCTGCAGAAATGACCTCATTTTGAGTGGGGGTGTGAAGGACTGTCATTATCTCTATAATGTTTGACCTTTTTGTGGTGAACGTGCGTTAATTTTATAATCAGAAAAGATCTTTTAAAAACCTCAGGCTGTAAGAGTGGTGTGTTTGATGTGATTCTTGTTAGTCAATCCCAGAAGTCACCTGTTTGAGAGAGCAAAGTCCTAGTCGACTCTAAGTAGAAAAGAACACTCCTTCCTCCCTGTACCGTCTGCTCCCCTTGAAGAACCCCGTGTCACCTTTCTGTTTCAGGGAGCCATGCTCACCGGCCCTCCCGGGACTGGCAAGACCCTTCTCGCCAAAGCGACTGCTGGGGAGGCCAGTGTGCCCTTCATCACCGTGAACGGGTCTGAGTTCCTGGAGATGTTTGTCGGCGTTGGGCCAGCAAGGGTAGGTGAATGGGAGGCTGCTGGTGGCGGCCGCGGCGTGCCTGTCCCTAGCCAGAACTGGTCGGCTTGCGCCGCTCTGGCTTGGTGTGTGGCCCTCTGCGGGCGCATGCGTGAGGGGCTGCTGCGCCCAGGCGGAACAGGGCAGAGTTCAGAGGAGAGGTGCAGAGTGGGCTGCCAGCCTCGTCTTTACTCCGGCAGCAAAGCAGACTCCACGTGGACTCCCATTGCAGGTTCGTGACATGTTTGCAATGGCCCGAAAGAACGCTCCTTGTATCTTGTTCATCGATGAGATTGACGCGGTCGGCAGGAAACGGGGCCGAGGGCGCTTCGGGGGCCAGAGCGAGCAGGAGAACACACTGAACCAGATGCTCGTGGAGATGGATGGTGAGGGACGCTGCCCGCAGCCCTGGTGCGGCGCCACCTGCAGGTGCTCAGGAGCTGTCGGGACTCTCCTACAGCCATACTCCCTGGAGAGCATCCCTGGCTATTCTGTTTGTACGGAAGGCTGCCTTCAGGCAGACACGTGCAGACAGCTGTGTTAGAGTCAGTATCCCCAGGTATCCACGAAAGGTGGGGCAGATGCACTCACCTGCCATCACCTGGGGTGTCGAGATACCTGCTTCTCTGGGGAGGCGGACCAACTAGGTGCCCATGGGGTGCTGAGGGCCGAGCCTTGTCCTGCTCCTCCCCGCTCCCCCAGGCTCGCACAGGTGCCCAGACCTGCTTCCTCCCAAAGTGATTCTGGTTAAGGTGTGGTCCATGGCCTGTGAGCCCTGCTGAAACTTCACGGGACATGTCTAGGCATCTGTGTCTAGGCACCAGTGTTTGAATTTGGAAAAACTTTCACTAGAACTTTGGTAGATTTTATCTGCACTTTGGCTATAGGGCTTTGTTAGGGTTCCTAAGACCAACAGATTCAGTGATTTTCTAGCAGGCGTCCCAGGACTCAGTGTAGTTGTGCTCACAGCTGTGATTGTTACCATGAAAGGACACAGCAAAATCAGCCCAGGGAGCAGGGAGTGGGGAGCAGTCTGGGCCAGACCAGGCGCAGCGTTCAGAGCCCTCCCCCAGGGGAGCCACACAGACGCACTTACTTGTGACAGCGCCTGCCGACTAGGGAGCTGGTGAGACACTGTTCCCCAGGTCTTCACTGGCGGCTGGTCACGTAGGCGCCCTCTGCCTAGGCTGCACCAAGAGTCCAGACGCCCAGGAGGACAGCAGGTGTTCTGCGCAAACCACATTGTTTTCACAGACAGTTTGCGCACAGTGAGCCGTTCTCACCAGGGAGCTGCAGGTCCTGGATGCCGACCTTACAGCAGCCTTTCTGAGGGCAGCAGTCCGGCTTGCTGTGTTAGTGCTTTCCTACACAGGCCAAAAACATTTCCACACTCTCTTACTGTCTTTACTGTCCAACAGTAATTCTCATTAGATTGCCGCTGTTTCGGTATCTGGAGGGGACTCGTGGGAGAGGAGGAGGAGATGGGTCCCAGCCTTCCTCCGCACCCTCCCCTCTGCTGATGTCCACGTCCTCTGTGCAGCCCTAACCTGCCGTCCCCCATGCCAGCTCCCTGGGCCCTGCGAGCCCACAAGAACCTGGGTGGATGGAGACCTCACACTGCCCCTGTTGAGTGGGCACCGTGTGGAGTCAGAGGCTGGCAGGAACCAGTAATGAATCAGGATGAGGCGGGTCACACCCTGGGACTTGTCTGTACTCCCTGGAGTCAGGCTGTGGGGTTCCCAGTTAGCCACAGAAGGTCTCGTTACCTGCTGGAGGAGACCCATCTCAGCCGGAGCAGTGAGGGGACTGCACAAACAGTGAGAGCCGGACGTGGAGCCTCCGAGAGGTCCCTTCCTGGTCCTCAGAGCCAGCGCTGGGTGTGGGCAGCAGAGCAGGGGCTTCCTGCCTGTTCCATGGGCCCTGCAGTGGGGCGTGGAACAAGCGGAAGGAAAAGCAGAGCTGGTGCGGGGCTGACCCAGGGTTGGCGGCGGCTCTGGAGACAGGGACAGGTACAGGAGGGGCAGCAGGGTGTCCTCTCAGGAGCAGGGAGGATGCCGTGGACAGGCCTCTGTGGGGTCGTGCACACTGGACTTTTCCCTGCCAGCTCACCTCCTCTTGTGTTCAGGGTTCAACTCCACCACTAACGTCGTGGTGCTCGCCGGCACTAACCGCCCTGACATCCTTGACCTGGCCCTGATGCGGCCCGGCCGGTTCGACCGCCAGATTTACCTCGGTGAGTGCACTCAACTCGGGTTTGGGCCTTCATCCCCTTGGCCTGAAGGATTGGTTAGGTCATTTGCTGTGTATTTGGAAGAGGTTCTGATAGTGATACTGAGGGAATTGACGCAACATTTTGAAAATGTGGAGACACGTGAGTGCCCAGGTTGCCCCTGGGTCCTGCCTCTGGCTGTCCACCTTTTGGGAGGAGCAGGTGTGGTTGGGCCTGCAGGAATTTCCCGCAGTGCGTGCACACACTGGAGTGGTGTGACAGGTGCCTTTTCTCCAACTTTTATCGTTTTGCACAGTGTTGTAAAAACTGGACAGTTCAGGAGACAAGAATTATCCTTCACTCTTCACCCTGACAGCCATCTGCACCTTTTCCCTGTCCTTTCCCGTCTGTCAGGAAACATCAGTCCTGTGTGGGTGTCCCCTGCTGCCCAGGGCAGTCTTTGTTTTGCTCGCTGGCAGGTTACGTGGCCTAGGAGCCAGCGCAGCCGGGAAGGTGTTTTAATGCGCTGTGGAGTCAAACACTGTGCACTTCGGGGTCTCTGCCGTTGCTCCCTGGCTCGGGCTGGATGACCGCGCAGGGACCTCTGCCGCAACCCCACGCCGTCCTTGCACTTCGGTGGGGGCCCAGTGCTGGAGGCCCGGTGAGCATCAGAGCCTGCATCTCTCTCTGTTAGGCCCCCCCTGACATCAAAGGCAGGTCCTCGATCTTCAAGGTCCACCTACGCCCGCTGAAGCTGGACGAGAGCCTCAGGAAGGACGCCCTGGCGAGGAAGCTGGCGGCGCTCACCCCGGGCTTTACTGGTGAGCGTTGCGATTGCCGCGGCAGGAACCATGTGTTCAGCTCTTTGTTACTGGGCAGTTCCTGGTCCCGCACATTCGGTATTGCAGGTGCTCACCTGTGTCTGCAGAACTTGGACCTGCTGAGGCAGCTCAGAGGCCTCAGACGTCGTTTTTCTTAGCCCCAAAGCTAATTTCTCCCTGTTTGAATTTTTTTTTTTTTTTTTTTTTGAGGCAGAGTCTTACTCTGTTGCCAGGGCTAGAGTACAGTATCGTCAGCCTAGCTCACAGCAACCTCAAACTCCTGGGCTCAAGCGAGCCTCCTGCCTCAGCCTCCCCAGTATCTGGGACTACAGGCATGCGCCACCATGCCCGGCTAATTTTTTCTATATATTTTTAGTTGTCCAGCTGGTTTCTTTCTATTTTTAGTAGAGACAGGGTCTCTCTCTTGCTCAGGCTGGTCTCAAACTTCTCAGCTCAACGATCCTCCCGCCTCGGCCTCCCAGAGTGCTAGGATTACAGGTGTGAGCCACCGCGCCTGGCCTGAATGTCTGTTTTAATTTTGTTTAGACTTAATAAGCCTTTACGGCAGAGACCAGAATGCTGTTTGAGGAAGGATCTGCTGGAGCAATGAGTCATGTTGCATTTTAGTCTTGGGCTTGAGTGCTCAGCTGGAGAGGTTCTTTTGCTTTGCTTTCTTCTTTCTAATTAAAACTCAATATCCTATACTGAGAAACGTGCGTCCTTACCTGGATAGTCTAACTCCAGGAGTGAGGGGGGGGTCCCTGCCCAAGGTACCCCTACCCAGCAGCCCTTGGCGGCCCCAGTACATCATGGCTGAGTGGCAGTCGTTGGCTGTGGCCTCTGACCCAAACCCACCTGCATCTCCACGTCTGGAGCATTCTGCCCTGGAATCTCATTCCCTCTCGCCACCTCAGGCCACGGTGTCCTGCCCAGTGTTGAGTGAGGTACGTTCACACACAGGAGTGTACGCTTGTCTGCTGCAGGGTGATGGGTGAGCAGTTCTTGCCAGGCTGGTGTGTGAAGGATGTCATCTGTCTCATGCCTAGAACGTGCTTCCCGGAGACCCTGCAGACTTCAGCTGTCCCTTTATGTACCAAAGTTAGGAAACTGGAATAAATTACCTAGACTTTGGTTTTCTATGCCCCTCAGTGGGGACGACTCAGCGCTGCCCCTCGGCAGGGAGTACTCAGCACTGCCCCTCAGCAAGAGGACTCAGCACTGCCCCTCAGCAGGGAGGACTCAATAGGGAGTACTCAGCACTGCCCCTCAGTAGGGAGTACTCAGCACTGCCCCTCAGCAGGGAGGACTCAGTAAGGAGTACTCAGTACTGCCCCTCAACAAGGAGTACTCAGCACTGCCCCTCAGCAGGGAGGACTCAGCACTGCCCCTCAACAAGGAGGACTCAGCACTGCCCCTCAGCAGGGAGGACTCAGTAGGGAGTACTCAGCACTGCCCCTCAGCAAGAGGACTCAGTACTGCCCCTCAACAAGGAGGACTCAGCACTGCCCCTCAACAAGGAGGACTCAGCACTGCCCCTCAGTAGGGAGTACTCAGTACTGCCCCTCAGCAAGAGGACTCAGCACTGCCCCTCAGCAGGGAGGACTCAGTAGGGAGTACTCAGTACTGCCCCTCAGCAAGGAGGACTCAGTAGGGAGTACTCAGTACTGCCCCTCAGCAAGAGGACTCAGTACTGCCCCTCAGCAGGGAGGACTCAGTAGGGAGGATTCAGCAGGGAGGACTCAGCGCTGCCCCTCAGCAGGGACGACTCAATAGGGAGGACTCAGCAGGAATCGTTGCACTGCCCCGAGTAGAAACACACCCAGTGTCTACCCACAGATAAATAGATAAATAAACTGGCAAATGCTAAAAAAGAACTGAGCTGTAAAAAGGAGCGAGGAGTTGACACATGCTACAAAGTGGGCAATGAACCTAGGCAATGTTGTTTTAAGTGCAAGAAGTGAGACACTGAAGGCCAGTGTTGTGTGATCCCACTTATGTGAAATGTGCAGAATAGGCAAATCTGCAGAGACAGATTAGACAGGTTTTGCCAGGGGTGGGAATCAACTGTGCATGGGCACAGATACCTCCATCACAGCAGTGATGGAAAATCTCCTAAAACTCGGTTATGGCAGTAGTTGCACAGCTTGATAAGTTTACTGAAAATCATTGACATGTACACTAAAAATGGGTGGATTTCCTGGCATATAAATTATACCTCAATAAAGTTAAACCAAGAAACTTGGCTAAAAATAATGGTGACTGATGAAGCAGGTGCCATTACCCTTAAGTTCTCTGCTGAAGTTCAGCCCTGGCCTCTCTGCTGGAGACGTTCCTTTGACAAAACGGATCTAGGTCAAGCTCTAGTGGCCAGGGACAGCACTGACTGTTGACTATTTCTCCTTTCTTGGGTCAGGTGCAGATATTTCTAACGTTTGCAATGAAGCAGCCCTGATCGCTGCCTGCCACCTGAGTCCCTTTGTCCAGGAGCAGCACTTTGAGCAGGCCATCGAGAGGGTTGTTGGAGGTGAGCCCGCAGCCCCCGGGGAGGGAGGTGCGTTTCCGGCTTGGTCTTGGCAGGCTCACCCTCGGGCCGCAGCCTCTTTTCTGTATGCAGGAACTGGGACCAGTTTTCTAAACCAAAATTTGGGACTTGGGATCTTCCAACAGCTTTCATGCCCCTTCTGGGAGCAACATTTAGGACTTCAAAGAGGCAGGACTTCAGGCCGTCAGATGGCCTGAGGAGACAGCTAGAACCAGGTTTGGATGCTGGCTGTGGATGGCAGAGCAGGGAGTGGAATGCATGGGGTTTCCAGGGGAGCCTTGTGGAAGCTGTAGGGACTTTCCCATGGTGGTTGCCTGGCTTTCCAGGGACAGCACTGTGGTTACAGGAGTGAATGTTAGTGTGTTTTCTTCAGCTCGGGGGATAGTCGTGCTGGTCTGCTGCCTTCAGCTCAGTGGACCGAGCAGTGGGATGAGTCACACAGCCTTCTGCAACTTGGGACGCTCAGCCGGGTCAGCCTGGGGGCCTGGAGTCAGCGGCGGAGAAGGGCCTCCAGTGCTGCGTGGGTTGGTCCGGCTGTCCTGGGATGGAGATTAGGGAGGTGCCAGCGCCGTCTGTCATGGCCCAGCCCTGAGCTGTGAGATGGATGTCAGCCAGGCGGCAGGTCGTCTTTGCTGCTTCCTCTCCGTTTAGCTCTTTATTGAGGTATAACACGTACGGAAAGTACAGACAGCGTGAAGTAGCCAAAAGCAGACCCTCACCAGAGCTTCTCGAGGGCCGTCCCTGGGGTCTGGAGCGCTGGTTATCCAGAGTGGCTGGGCTGAGCAGAGGCGGTCATGCGTCTGTGCTTTGTCTTTGCCCTGTTCCCTGCCCAGAAGCTGGGCCACAGACCCTGGCGAGAGTCATCCCTTTTTGTCCCACATGCGGTGGAGTGCGGGTCACTGCTAGTCAAGCTGCAGGAAGTGATACAGTTGCCTCTCTGCAGCTCACACACAGCTGTTGCCCCTGGCTTAAAGCAGGCCTTGGAAGGTGGGCCCCCGAGTGTGAGGTGTGTGGTGGCGCCTGCTGCGGAGCCGGGAGGTGGCGCTGTCCTGCAGGGCAAGGAGCAGCGTGGAGCCAGGCTTGGGCCTCTCTGCGTCTGTGCACAGGGAGGGCCGGCGCTGGGTGGGCCGTGGGGTCCGGTGTGGCGGCAGACCTGTGCCAGCCATGGGGGGCGTGGAGACTCGGCGCCCACTTCCAGCTGCCGTTCCTCCCCTCCTCTTCCTCGCCTGGGACTGCGATCTTAGGCCTTGAGAAGAAGACCCAGGTCCTGCAGCCCAGCGAGAAGGCGACTGTGGCCTACCATGAGGCCGGACACGCAGTAGCGGGCTGCTTTCTTTAGCACGCGGACCCCCTGCTGAAGGTCGGTCTCCCTTCCCTGCCCGGCGCAGGGCTGGCCCCTGCCTGAGTGGCTGTCTGAGCGCCATCTCGTGGCCACGTAGGCACAGCACATTCAAGGGGGTGGCCCTTTGAGTTTTTAAGGAATATGTCGGTCTTCCTTAGAGCAGAGGTCCCCAACCTTTTTGGCACCGGGGACTGTTTTCCTGGAAGATTTTTCCACAGACCGGCAGAGGGAGATGGTTTCAGGATGATTCAAGCGCATTACGTTCATTGTGTACTTTATTTCTGGGATTATTACACTGTAATATATAATGAAATAATTACACGACTCTTGTAGAATGGGGACCCCTGCCTTAGAGGATGGGACGGCAGAGCAGAGGGTGTTGATTCCAGGCAGGGCCTCAGCCACCTGACTCCACAGAGAAGCTTTGATGTTAAATCACCCTGAAGCTGACTGTTGGGCTTCTCCAGAGCTCCTGCGGGGCGGCGGGACAGAGGTGGCTCCCACGGGAACCTCACGAACGGAAGCTCCCAGAGGCAGGGTGCACTCTCAGGAAGGCCCCTCGGTCAGTGGGGCCAGGTCAGGGCTCTCTCCTCCCACACTCCTGTCGAGGGACCTGTGGCGAGAGCTGGGTGAGGTGGGTCTGGGTGCTTCAGGGGAAGCCCCCGGAGGAGGTGGGGATGGTGTTTAGGAGGTGATTTGGTTCCTTCCTGCCCCGCAGGTGTCCATCATTCCCCGGGGCAAGGGACTCGGCTACGCACAGTACCTGCCCCGGGAGCAGTGCCTCTACACGCGGGAGCAGCTCTTTGACCGCATGTGCGTGATGCTGGGGGGCAGGGTGGCTGAGCAGCTGTTCTTTGGGCGGATCACCACGGGGGCTCAGGACGACCTCAGGAGGGTCACCCAGAGCGCCTATGCCCAGGTAAGGGGTGGGCCTCCCTGGCACGTGGCTGCCGGCGGCTGTGTTGAGCGTAGGCTCACCCTGGGTTCTGCACACTCCAGATCGTGCAGTTTGGGATGAGTGAGAAGCTGGGCCAGGTGTCTTTCGACTTTCCTCGGCAAGGTGAGACCCTGGTGGAGAAGCCATACAGTGAGGCCACCGCCCAGCTCATTGACGAGGAGGTTCGCCACCTCATCAGCACTGCCTATGAGCGCACCCTGGACCTGTTGACTCGGTGCCGGGAGCAAGTGGAGAAGGTGGGTGGGGCCTCTGCCTGGTATCTGGGTCACGGATCACAGGTTGGGTCACAGTCAGGCTGCACCTGTCCTCAGGGGCCTGCTTAGGTCTGGGGCTGGTGGGAGCAGACGCCTGGCGCAGTCTGACGGGTGGGCATCCTTTCCAGGTGGGCCGGCGGCTGCTGGAGAAGGAAGTGCTGGAGAAGGCAGACATGGTGGAGCTGCTAGGCCCCCGGCCCTTTGCAGAGAGGTCCACCTACGAGGAGTTTGTGGAAGGTACCGGCAGCCTGGGGGAAGACACGTCCCTTCCTGAGGGGCTGAAGGGCTGGAACCGGGCACAGGAGGGGGACACGGAGCAGTGTGTGCAGGAGGGCCGCACGTAGCTGCTGTGGCCACTGCCTGCACCTGCCACTGGACGGGACTTGGGGTGACCACCGTGTACCCAGAGCCTTTGCAAAGCAGCTGCCAGCATCACCGGAAAACAAATTAAAACACTTGATAACTGCAAATGGGTGTTTTAGATAAGGGCACTCCGAACCCACAGAGAAGGGAGCTAGGAGTTGGCAGCAGCCAGCCTGAGAGGTGACTAAGGGGCTACCGCGAGTCCCTGGACCCTGTTTCTAGAGGACAGCCAGGTCCTGGGTCAGAGAAGAGGGGTGAGGCAGCAGGTCGCCAACCCACTGGTGCTAGGGAGGGTCGGTGTCTTCCTGGGAGCCCTAAGTGTGGGAGCCAACAGCAGGCGCAAGTCGGTGCTCTCGGTGGAGATAGGACACCAGGCCTTCCTAGAGAGCCCCACGGAGAAGCACCAATGTGGGCTGGCATAAATCGCTCAGAGGAGGAGTCTGGGCCCAGCACAGGAGCCCTCAAGGTCTAGTGAGGTAGAATTGAGAAAGGGAAAGTGTCAGCCAGTCGTCAAGGAAAAGCAGGCTTTTAAAGGAGCCATCTGGTTGGTGGGGTGCCCGTCTGTCCTTATGGACAGCTAAGACCACACGCCTGCGGGTGACTCTGGGGAGGATGGTGGAGACGTGGGGGTGCCACACACCTGGGGGGCCCCCTTGGCAGTGTTGCTCCGAGCATAGGGAGACTCAGTTTCCCCAGCAGAACCAGGCGCCTGCCCTTGGGGAGGTGCCTGACTGATCAGGGTGTGTCTGAATTTAAGTCTCTTCATCATCACTAAGCTGCTGTTCCCTGCAATGGATTTTTGGAATCACAGAGCCCCCGGCGGCCCCCGCCCCGCCCTGAGGGGGGCGGTGTGCCGGGCCCTGACTGGTGCTGGGATGTTTGTGGAGAGCAGTGGTCCTGGTGCCTGTTTGTGAACTCTCTTCCTGGGGCTGGCACCTAAGTAACAGGAAGGCGGCCCTGTTTCGGGAGTGGCAGGAGCAGTCTGACAGGTGGGCATTGCATTCAGGCCGGAGAAGGAAGTGCTGGAGGCCAACGTGGTGGAGCTGCTGGGCTCCAGGAAGCCTGCAGGGTGGGCTACGGTCTGGGCAGTGGGCTCCAGGCCCTTTCGAGGCCTTCAGCTGAAAGAGGCTTTGCTCTTTCTTGTTGGTCGGAGTGTGACGAGGGCCCAGTGCCGTGGAGCTGGATCAATATTAAGTGCTGTGGGGCTGTGAAAATGTCCCCCTTCCTCTAGTCCAGGAGCCTGCCTCCTGGCCTGGCCTGTGAGCGGCTGCTGCGTCAGCCTCCGTCTTGGGGTGGGAGGATGGGTGTTTGGGTGGCTCCACTCACTGTCCCCAGTTGCCCGCAGCTTCTCTCTTGGCCCAGCCCAGCCCAGCCACGGGGGTTTGTGGTTGTCTTCCAGAGTATTGGTTATGTTTGCCTCGGAGCCTCAAAAATAGAATTTCCACCTGCGGACAAGCATGTTCACTGCTCTTTGTAAAACATATATCATTGAATTTTTAGTCTTTAGGGCTCGACCTGTACTGTGGCTTCCACCAAACCCAGATTAGCCGAGCTACTTGGGATCCTGTTTGGGTCTGGTGTGGGGGTCCCCTCAAATGGAGGTGGGGGTGCTCCCTTGAACCCAGATGGCTTCTGTGACACTGTATCGTCTGTGGCAGGTCCTCTTGGGTGTGTGTTGTCTCACAGGGTCAAGGGAAGTCACAGCTCTGGGTGGGGCTCACCCTGGTGGGGACTTGATGGGCAGAGCGTGGGGGTCCGTCTCTTGCCTGAGCCCTGGGATGGTCGGGGAGTGGGGTCCTTGAGCTCCCACACCTGGCTGTTCCCTCCACAGACCTGTCTTCTGCAGCTGCCTCCACCGCACCTTGTTTGGTGTGGTCGTGCCACCTTCCCCCACCAGCCTCCCTGCCTGTGTCCTCCGCAGGTGGCTCTTTATATAAACCTCGAACAGTCTCGTGTTGTGGCTCTTCACCCTGAACTGGACACACTGTGTCCTGTTCTCTTTTCCTGTCCATCTTAAGTGTGACTTGGGGTTTGCCTGTCATCACCAGGACAGGTGAAGGCCCAGCCCGAGAAGTGTTGGCCTGGCGCGGTGACACGCGTGGGCCTTTCTCAGCCTGCCTGCCTGCCTCTGCCAGAGAAGGGCGCAGAGCTTGGTGGGCCTGTTCCCTGGGCCAGGCAGAAAGCAGGTCAGACCTGGCTGCCACCGTGCCCGCCTTGTTTCAGGAGGATTTAAGTGGGTGGGTGTTTGGCCTCATCTCGGCCTTCTGGGACATGGCTGTTGGGAAGAGCCATCGCTTGGGACTAACTGCTGCCTAGCCCTGGGCCTCCTTTGTGGCCTCCTGTGGGCAGGATTTTTACTTCCTTAGTGACTCCTTTTTGGACGGGGATCCAGGGCAGTTGTCCCTCAGATGTGACCCACATACGCACAGCCTGGAGTGCAGCACAGCTGGAGAATGACCCAAGGGCCGGAGCCTTGCTCCAGGGCAGCCCCCACCCCCCTGGTGTCAGCTACAAAGGAAGAGACTGTGGCCAGGCCTTAAGATGTGGGGTGATGGTTTAATCCCACTCCTCATAGATGAGATCTATGTAAGTTGCAGCAGGAAGGATGGAAAATGGGGAAGAAGACCCTGGGGGTGGAGGTGTGGCCAGGGGCACGGCCGCCTTTATGGGGTCGAAAGAGAAAGCTGCTCGGTCCTGTGAGACTGGAAAGCAGGGCCGGTTTTCATTTAGGAGACCTGGCGGGGGGGACCTGGACTTGCCGACAGTGCAGACAAGCGGGGGCGGGGGGGCGGGGGTGCAGTTCAGAAGCGAGAGCCTCCTGGATATGCCTGCACACACCAGGAGTGCAGTGCATGCCCAGGGCATCTCTCCAGAAGAGTCCCATGAAGAGCAGAGCCTGTTTTCCTTCCCTGGAAATGTTTTCTTGGTGAATGGGGCATGGCAGGTTGGCTTGGGGACAAAAAGCAAATTTAAACTTCCACATTAAAACTGTTCTTTGACAGTTCTTTGCTATCAAACAAGCTTATTCTGTGATCAGCCCACGAAAAGCAGTGTTGGGAGGGGCTGTCGGGTGCTCCTGACACCCCCACAGCAGAGTGGGTGGGCCTGTCAGTGCCCGGGACACAGACCCAGAGTCACGTGGGCCCAGAGCCATGGGTGGGTCAGGCAGCTGGTCTGTGGGGTGTGGAGGAGGGACAGGAGGATGTGCCCTTGTGACAGGGCAGGGCGGGGAAGAGGGTGAACCCCGCCCCCAGGCAGTCTGGGAGGTGTCGCGGGGTTGCGAGGCAGTCTGGCAATATTTGGTGTTTTGAGCTAAGGAGACGGATGCGGAGACCAAGAGAAGCAGGCGCAGGTCTCAGAGGTGAGCCTGGGGAGGGGCCCTGGGGCTTGTGGTGCCTCCGTGGGGCAGGGGAAGGGAGCAGGAGTGAAATCAAGGCGGAAACTTCTGGGGCCGACCCCAGCCCACATGCTTGGCTGGACAGCATTGTGTCCCGTTAGTCACTACCAAACCTGTGTCTCGTGCTGAGCTTGGGGACCCCCCAGGGGGTTCTTGGCGTGGTTCCCACAGGCTCAGGCCCCCCCACCCTGAGGCTACTGTTGCGCACTCCGCCGATTGTCTCATCACCAGGCAGTGACTTGACGGTGGTCTTCCTCATCCAGGGTCCAGGAATGAGCCGGATGTAAGGCCACTGGGCTGTGCTTGTGCTGGGGCGCCCAGAGGCACCCAGGGGCCCAGCGTGTCCCCCAGGAAAGCCAGCTGGTCTCTGAGCAGGGCTGAGGCCTGTGCCCAGCAGACACCGTGGCCCAAGGGCTGACGGGGAACCTCTTCCGGCAGTGTCCCTGGCCCTGGCTTGCTGTGTCAGGAGGTGATGGCTAGAGCCTCGTGGAGAGGGCAACATCTGTCTGCAGGGCCAGGACCACCCCAATTTGTCATCATGATGGGGGCTGAAGCGTCCCCAGCTGGATGGAGATGGCCTAGTCCTCCTGGGGCCTCTCCACCGTGAGAAATGTGTCCAGGATTGCGGCCTGCCGCTCAGGGTCGCCAAGGGGCTGCTTCTCGCGGTTCTGCTCAGCTCTTGTCCTCGTCCAGGAGGGGGAGCGAAGACAGCCGGCCCTCGGTAGCGGGTGCAGACCTGGCAGGAACACGGGAAGTGACATTCAGCACGGCCAAGAGGCCTGGGGTGGGTGTGTGGCAGCCTGGAGTGTATGTCCGCCAGCCTCCTGGGTCACGCCTGCTGACGCCCTGCCCTGGGCCCCGTGTTCCTGGACGTGCACGTAGGTGTCTTTGATGCTCTCACACTAGGTCCCCCACCGCACATTGGGGTTCCCTGGCCCCACCAGAGGCATGGACATTGTGGTCTGGGTGTGGCCTGGGCAGGGCGTCCCCCTCCCCACGAAAATCTGGCTCTGGCTGCTGCTGCTCGGTCACTCTGATGTGCTGGGGTCTCCTCAAAGCCTCCACAGCTTGGCGCGGCTGAGCACACCTGAGGGCCCACCAGGTGCTTGGCCCCCTCCCCGAGCCTCTGCCCGTCATGGGTCTTGTCTTGCTCCAGCTTGCAGCCCCACGGGCTGGGGGTTCAGGTGTGTTGGGGCCTGAGCCCCCACCTCCCCAGCTGCAGCAGACCAGGCCGGCCTGGCCTAGCTCACATCTGGGGGCCTGTGGGAAGGTGTGGGGAAGCCGAGGAGCTGGGGGGCTTGTCCTGGAGGTGAGCTGCGGGCAGACTGCCTTTGAGGTGGGGCCAGGCCCCATTCCACTGCCCCACCCCGGGACCACGGGGGCAGCTGGCAGGATCCGTGCTGGGGCTGGTTCCTTTAGTGAGGTCCTGGGTGGCCAGGGATGGGGAAGCAGAGGCCAGGCCCAGCTGCCTGGTCAGGGGAGGCCGGGCTTCTGTGCTCTCCTCCCAGGGCGGAAGGTCACACAGGTCACATTGATGCCCTTTACTATTCAGTGTCAGAAGAGACTAAGAGTCACACTTGTGTCCCCATTAGAGGTGAATCCCGTCCTCTGATCACAGGGCTTGGGAGGGGGACACGGAAGTGGCTGTGCTGTGGGGCCCTACTCGGGTGGGCTGTGAGCAGAGAGGGAGGGAAGGGTGCTGGGGCCAGAGGGGAAACTGAGTCAGCTGGGGAGGGGGCCCAGGCTGGTGAAAACCCCCACCCCTACCTTGTGCTTGGTCTAACTTTGGTTAAAATTCACGTTTAGCAGATCGTACTTTGGATGGACAGTGGCTTTGGGCTTTACTTGCTCACTGGGAAGGTCAAGTTTAGGAGCAGCAGCCGTGGGGAGACTCAGGAGATGCAGGGAGTGAAGTGGTGGGTGCCAGACACCCCCTGAGACTCATCCGAGACCCCAGGACTTCCCGCAAGGCCTCAGCCCACCACCCACACACCTCCCCACAGGCCCCGATGCCAGCCTCACCTGCTGGGGACTCACTGGTAAGGTTCTCGTCATCCGAGTCCGCAAAGACCTCGGCCAGCTCCTGGTCGGACATGTCAGTCAGCTCGGTGAGGTCCAGGAGGTCAAAGTGGACCTCCAGAGAGGAGACACTGCTCAGGGGCTCTGGGGACGGAGGGGGGACAGTCACTCCTCAGTCTGTGCTGTATCCTCCCGCAAGGCTCACAGATGAACCCCAGCTCTCTGTAAAGGCGACCTGGACCAGGGCGTTTGTTGTGCACACCCAAGGCTGGACAGCTTTCTGAAGGTCCTCCGTTTTACAGACAGCCAAAGCTCTACGAGCGAAGCGCTCAGCACTAGACTCAGACCTGGTTTCTCAGGCTGTCTTTGAGCCTCCACACCCTGGGGAGTGTTTGGACAGGATGTGCACCTGCTGCCCCTTTCCCCGGGGGCTCTCAGGGTCCCCACAGAGTGTGCTGGGCTGGTCAGCGATACTTACGCCTCCTCTCTGTGACCTGCAGGAGCCCCGGTGCTGGTATAGGGATGCCCACCTCTTCCTCCACCACAGGCGAGTGGCAGCTCTCCCCTGTCCCATGGGCTGGGACACCCAGGGCAGCCTGCAGGACCTCAACCTCCTTAACGATCTCTGCGACCAAAACACAGGGTGTTACCTTGAGACCCACAGGGGTACCCACATCACCACCAGGACGCAGCGTCCAGGGAGGACCTGAGGACTGGGTACATCAAGTCCTCCTTTGAGTCTCTGGGCAATGGCCAGGGAGTGCCTAGGGGTGGCCAGATGGTGGCTGCCCCTCCCCCTTGGGCCCTGGCCACCTCCCTCTGACATCCAGGTCACTCTTGGTACTTGAGCACGAACAGATGCAGTGCTGGGCAGACCTTGCTGTGGGGAGTTCCACTTGGTCCCGTTAGCCCAGAGCCCCCTGTGTTCCCAAACTGTTGCTGGCCTCCAATTTTTAGCCCAGCCCAGCATCCCACGAAAGGTCACTTGTGGATTTCCATGCCCAGAGTCTTTGTTTCCCTTTAATCCAGAACAGTCCCTCTCTCCTGTCTTTCCTCTGTGGACTGAGTTTTCTTTTTTTTTATTTACTTATGATTATTTTTTTAAGAGTCAGGGTCTCACTCTGTTGCCCAGGCTGGAGTGCAGTGGTGAAATCACAGCTCACTGCAGCCTCCAACTCCCGGGCTCAGGTGATCCTCCCACCTCAGCCTCCCGAGTAGCTGTGACTACAGGCATGTGCCACCACGCCTGGGTAGTTTTTAAATTTTTTGTAGAGATGGGGTCTCACTATGTTGCCCAGGCTGGTCTTGAATTCCTGGCCTCAAGTGATCCTCCTGCCACGGCCTCCCAAAGTGGTGGGATTACAGATGTGAGCCACTGTGCCTAGCCAGTTTTTCCTTTAAAAAACTGATGTCGTCGTACTTGAATTAAAAATAATACAGTCTCTGGCTTTTATCAAAAAGTCTGAAAACAACAGATGCTGGCATGGATGCGGAAAGAAAGGAACACTACGTGCTGGTGGGACTGCAAACTAATACAGCCTCTATGGAAAGCAGTATGGAGATACCTCAAAGAACTGTAAGTAGAACTACCATTTGATCCACCAATCCCACCACTGGGTATTCACTCAAAGGAAAAAAGGCATTTTATGAGAAAGACATCTGCACTTGAATGTTTATAGCAGCACAGTTCACGATCGCAAAGAAGTGGAAAAAACCCAAGTGCTCATCAATCCATGAGTGGATTAATCAAATGTGGTATATGTATACCATGGAGTACTACTCAGCCATAAAAAAAATGGTGAGCTAATACCTTTTGTAACAACCTGCAGAGTCCCTGGGCACCTTCTCTTCTCCCCAGCCGAGCTGAAGAGGATCAGGAAGTTGGCGCAGAGCTGCAGTGCCTGCGGCCCTGGCCTCCTGGATGACGGGACCTGTGCGGACCTGGGCGGCCTCCACCCTCCCTGGCGCCCCATCTCCAATGGTAGGAGAGCCGGGCAGCGTGGCTGTGAGCAGGCGACCTGGCAGCTGAGCGGAGTGTCCTGCGGACTGGATGGCAGCCTCTTCGGCGCTCATGCCATGCAGGGGACAACCTGCCTCCTGTCTGAGACAGCTGAGTGCAGTGTCATTGTGTGGGCCACTGCAGGCCTGGGGGCTGGCCAGGCTGGGTGGGACACGGTTATCTGATTTCCACCTCTCCACCTCTCCACCGGCATTCGGAGTGTGGTTTCGGAAAATACTTGGAGGGTCAAGTTACACCCGGTGTCCTGGCCACCCAGAGGGCACGGGAGGTGTGATTTGGACTCCTTCTGACTGGGCAAGCGGAGACCGTACTTTGCCCCAGCAGGGGGATGACATCTGTAGGGCTGAGGGAGACCCAGCCTTGCCCTTGAGCCTTTCCGCAGGGAGGGATGGAGCCATGTTCTATGGCCTGTGTGGGGTCACAATTCTAAAACGCTCCCACACAGCGTGGAGCTGTGGCCGTGGCTGCTGTGGCTCCATCCCAGCTGGGAGCTCCGGAAGGTGCCGCCAACTGTCCGCAGCATCTGGCTGGGGTGGGGTGGAGCAGGGGCCTCAGACCTGCTGGGTCCAGGATGGAACAGGCGCTGCCCCCCGAGGCACAGCTGGCGCAGGGCCCTGAGAGATTGGGGAGACTGAGGTACAGAGGGCGTAAGTCACTTGCCAGGAGGCTCAGCTTGAAGGATTCCCAGCTGAGGAAAGCCCGCGGGAACACACGTGCCCAGGCTTACAGCCCCGGCACGGGTACCCTCACCCCTCAACTCCACCTCTGTCCCCTCTTCAGGCCAGAGGGACACCCCCCGCCCCCCGACAGCTCCCTGGGCAGAAAACCCGAGCCCCCACCCGGGCAGTGGCTCTGGGTCAATAATCACGACAGCGGCTCGTGTTTTTCTGGTACTTGGTGCCAGGCACAGCTCCAGCATTCCATGTTTGTCAACTGACTTCATCTTCACCTAACCCTTACTCCCAGCTACAAGGGGAAGACTCTGAGTTTTGTACTTTAGAGATGAGGAAACTGAGGCACAGACTGGGTGAGCACCTGTCCCAGGGGCTGACCAGGGACCAGAGTGGGAGCGCTCAGCTTGCACCTGCCAGCCTGTTCCCCGTCATGGCATGGGGCAGGGGATCCCGGCACAGGGGCCGGCTGAGGGAGAAGCAGCCCCCAACTAGGTGGCGTAGGTTCCCTGGGCCCCAACCTGGTGGGAAGTGGATTTCTGAAAGAAGGTGGGTTGGAGGTGGGGGTCTCTGTGCATAGCCACCCTCTCACTTGCTGAGGCTCCTCATCTGGACAGGAAGGAAGGTGCTCATTCATTCATTCATTCATTCATTCACACATTCGTCCAACCAAGACTTCCCAAACACCCCTACTGCTCTGGGGACATGGCAGGAGCCAAACAGATGGTTCCTGCCCTCAGGCAGTGCCAGGGAGCAGGGAGGCCATTGTCCCATGTTAGAGGGGGCTCTCTGCTGAGATTCGGAGCAGGGGTCTGAGGCGGGGAGCTGGGTGATAGCTGGGGGAGAGGCTCTGGTACCAGCATGCAGCACGCAAAGGTCCCGAGGCTGCAAATCTGAGGGACGGCCAAGGGTCGCCAGGCGGGCCTTGCAAGCGGGGTGAGGGTGGGCGAGTGCTGGGGGACGTGGCTGGGGTGTGCGGTCACATGGATGCTGTTGGGACTTTGGCTCTCCTCTGAGTGAGGTGGGAGAAGCTGCCACAGGGTTTCGACCTAGTAGGAAGCGTCTACCTGCGTTTTTACGGTGAGGCCAGTGAAGACACAGCCCACTGGAAGAGAGGTCTGCAGGCCCTGCCCCTCCTTCCGCCACATGTGCTGAGACGGCCCCAAAGAGGACCTCAGCCGAAGAGTGAGTTTGCACTGGGGAAGGGTCTGGGAATGCCAGCGGTCCCCGTCATAGGTCCTGGGGTCGCAGGCGCCACACACAGCCCACGGGACAAACGTCCAGCCCCACAGACACAGCAGCCTCTTACACAGGGTGTAAGAAGCACGTCTTTTTATATTTTAATATCCCTGAAACAGCAATGCATCTGTAGCTGATAGTATCTTAGACTTGGTGGAATTTGGTCTGTGAACTTTTGAAGTCACCAGGTATCGAGTTTTGTTTCTTTTCCATCTCCCTTTGGCAGTGGTCTGGTCTTTATTCTGAAAACCCTCGTGCCCTGGCCTGTGTTAAAGCTGTGAGGAAGGAAAATGCAGAAGACGCAGCTTTTGCCACTGAGAACACTAATGTGTGGCTAGAAGAATGTGATGGAAGATAAGCCACTGAGGCAAAATGCCAGGGACAGACGAGGCACTAGCCCCCAGGAGGGGCAAGATTGATCCTCGGCATGTCAATTGTGCAGCCACTGTGAAGAAGAGTCTGGTGTTCCCTCCAACGATCAAATCTAGAGTTTCCACATGGCCCAGCAATTCTCTTCCTAGGTGTATTCCCAAGAGAAGTGAAAACGCACACACACGGGGACTTGTGCAGTTGACCCTTGAACAACACAGGTTTGAACTGTGCCAGGCCACGTACCCGTGGGCTTTCTCCCGCCCCTGCCACACCTGGGACGGCGAGACCAGCAAAACCAACCCCTCTTCGTTCTGCTCCTTTAGCTGCTCAACATAAAGACAACAAGGATGAAGACCTTAGGATAATCCACTTCCACTTAATGAATAGTTTTTTCTTCCTTATGATTTTCTTAATATTTTCTTTTTTCTAGCTTTATTGTAAGAATATAGTATATAACATACATATATATAACATATAAAATATGTGTCAATTGACTGTTATGTTACCAGTAAGGCTTTACGTCAACAGTGGCAGTTAATTTTTGGCGGAGTTAAAAGTTACCCTTGGATTTGTGGCTGTGCCGGGGTCGGTGATCCTAACCCCTGCGTTGTTCGAAGGTCAACTGTACATGAATGTCCATGGCGGCATGATTCACAGTAGTCAAAAGTGAAAACAATGCAGACTTCCATGAGCACATCACTGGATAAACAAAATGTGGTCTATCCGTGCAATGGAATATTATTCAACCATAAAAATGAGTGCAGCACTGACTCAGGCTACAACACGGATGAACCTTGAAATCACCATGGTGAGTGCAAGAGCCAGACACAAAAGGCCACATAATGTATTACTCCATTCTATGAAGTGTCCAGAATAGGCAAATGCATGGAAAGATTATTGGTTGCCAGTGGCTGGGGTGGAGTGGAGAATGGGATAGGCTTTTCTTGGGGGTGATGAAAATATTCTAAAATTAGTGGTGAAGACCGCAAAACTCTGAATATACTAAAATACAGAATTGGGTACTTTGAAAGGGTGAACTTTACATGTGAATTATATCTCAAAAACAACCCTCTGGGTGAGAGAGTGAGACCCTATTTCAAAACAACGATGACAAAACAATTCTCGATGGAAACAAGGGTACAAGGTTGACCCTTGGCTGGAGTTGATGGGCAAAGCCCAGGGGAAAAGACACACACACGTGCTGGGTGCCTGCCATGCACCGGGCACCGGGCCCAGCCCCAGAGCAGGCTGAGACTGGGTGCGGGAAGTCTGGGTTCCCAGCAGCTCGCATCTGGGTCATTGTTGCATTCTCAGGACCTATGCTTGGCCCTGGCATGCAGTAGGTGCACAAGAAACACTGGTGAGTAAATGAGCCCACAACCCCAGTTGTACGTTGGTCTGACACCTCCCCACAAGCTCTGGTGGGAAGAAGGAACAAATCACCTGTGTGTGAGGCTGCTGCTCCTCAGCAGTGACACAGGCAGGCACAGGGGCAGGGTGCTGGCCACCTGGCTGAGCCGTAAGCGGGGCGGGCAGAGGTAAGCAGGTGTTTCTCATGCCCCAGGAAGGACCTCGTGTGGGGCCTCAGCAATGTCCTGGTCCTCAATCCAGCACGGCCCCTGTCAGGGGAGGGCCCCAGCCCCCTGCAGGAGCTGCTGCTCTGACTGCTGGGTGGGCACTGGAGCAGCCTCAGCCCTGCCCCCTCGGCTTCCCTGGGGCCGATTGCCGATACCTCGTGCTCTGCTGCTGACCTATTTTGCAGCACAGTCGTGATTCGAAAACCTGGCCCACATCTCATGTCCCCTGCTGCGCACCCAGAGCCTCCAGGAGCTACTCTGCACACACTGCTGCACAAATGAATGAACGAACGAATTAATGAAGTGAGTGAATGAGTAGCATAAAAACCAAAAGGGCTGCAGGGAAGAAGAGATGGTCAGAGGTAGGGGGCACGCCCCATCTCCCCATCACCTCTGTCCCTGGATTCAGACCCTTCAGTAGACTGAGGTGGGCTAGAGCCCTGGCTCCCAACAGCACCAGGTGGGGCCCTCTTCACCCACTGCACACACTTCTCACCTCCATGTTCTGCATGCTTTGATACTAAGAAATTATTGTTAATTTGTTTAGGTGCAAAAATAGTTTTTGGGGGGCTGGGCATGATGGCTAATACCTGTAATCCCAGCACTTTGGGAGGCCGACATGGGAGGATCGTTTGAGGCCAAGAGTTTGAGACCAGCCTGGGCAATAGTGAGACCCTGTCTCTCCAAAAAAAAAAAAAAAAAAAAAGAGCCGGGTGTGGTGGTACGCTTGTAGTCCCAGCTACTTGGGAGGCTGAGGTAGGAGGATCACTTGAGTCCAGGAACTGGAGGTTGCAGTAAGCTATGATGGCACTGCTGTACTTTAGCATGGGCAACAGAGTAAGACCATGTTTAAAAAATAAAAATAATTTTTTTTTTAAAGAAATGGGGTCTCAATATGTTACCCAGGCTGGCCTTTAACTCCTGGGCTCAAGCAATCCTCCCACCTCAGCCTCCCAAGTAGCTGGGACTATAGGTGTGCACCACCATGCCTGGCAAAAATAGTATTTTTGTGATGCTTTATAAAAACCTTCTAGAGATAATTTCTGAAATATTTATGGATGAAATAGTATGTCTAAATTTGCTTCAAAATACCACCGAAGGGTCATTGGTGATGGTCCGGATGAGCAGGCTGTGGGTCTGGGGGCTGGGTTGTACATGGGGCTTCATCATGATGTTCTTTTGACTTTTGTAGTTTTCAAAGGTAGGTAAGAACTCAAGACAATGACAGTCATAGTCCCCAACACGTGACCTCATGAGGTCCCACAAAGTAGAGATCACCAGCCACTTTGCAGACAAGGAGACAGGCCAAGGTGGGGAGGAGTAGGAGCCTCTGAGGACAGGCTCTGCCTGTCTCACTGTGCCCCACTGCAGGCACAGTGCCTGCCAGAGAGGGAAGCAGGCAAAAAATACCTGTGCACTGAATGCGTTAGCCGTCTGAGGCCGCCAGCCAGTGAGTGCTGGACTCAGAAACTGAGCCTGCTCTTGGTTCCCTTCAAGCTGCTGGGAAGTCTCCCTTTCCCGGAAGGAAAAGAGACAAGATGTTAACCTCCTCTTCCCAAATGCCTTACCTCTGTTTTCTCACTGGGCTTCCACAGCCCTGCAAGGCAAGGGGGCTCTCTCCACTGACAGACGTGGAAACTGAGGCTCAGAGGGGCCCAGTTGCTTTGCCAACATCTAAAGGCTCACAAGTCACAGCCTGGAAACAGTGCTGAACTCCCGAAGCCCTTGTACTCCAACTGTCCCACTTCCTGTGTCCACTGGGAAGTCCCAGGGTCCTGGGACTGTGAATGGCAAGAAAGAGCTCTGATTCCCTCCCACAAATGACAAAAGAGAAAACCCAAACCTGCTAGTCCCTGGATGCCACTGGTGGTGCTTAGGCCAATGTGACAAGGGCCCCCACACGGGACATCATCCCCCATTTGGACTACAGATACACAGGGGCAGGTGGACCCACTGCTTCCAGACAGACAGCTCTGGGGACAGCCCTTTGGGCTCTGGAGGAGGCCGCTGTGCGGCCGGCAGCCCCCTGTGTATTTAGGGAGGAGCAGGCTGGCTTGTACCCCCAGGCACCTGCTGGCTCCCTGGGATGGACCCCCCCCCCAGGAAACCCAGGAGGTAGCGGGCCTGGCCAGGCAGGGGGAGGGGTCTGGAATTTACATCCAAGTTCCTAGGCCCATGGAACCAACCCTTCTGGAAAGGGCTCTGAGAGGGAGGGGGCTGGTTCTGAGAGTTTTCCTCCCATTATCAGCCACCATCCAGCCTGGAGCCAGACTCCAAGGGGGGAGACCTGCGGTAGGATCTCAGCCGTCAAGGGGGCCTCCCCAACACCTGACAGGGGCTTCGAGGAGAGGACAGTCCACGCACACCTTCCTCCCCTCCCAGATGTGTGCGCTCCTGGGCCTCGCCCAGGCCAGCCACCACTGCGGCCTCGGGAGCCCCCAGCAGGCCGCGCCCCGGCACCTCCCCCACGCCTCCACCGAGATCTATCTCAGCCCCGAGCCCCTCGAAGGACGTCGGCCTCGCGACCCTCTCCCCGCGCCGGTCGCCGGTGGGGCGAACAAAGCGGCCACACGAGCAAGCGCGCAGCGTCGCCTCCACGGCACACCGACTGGGACCCCAAACTCCCACCCCGGCACGCCTCTGCCCCGCTGCCCGGATCCCGGCTGGCTCGGCGGGGAGGGGGTTCAGGACGAAACTCTGGGCCACCCACCAAGGAGCGCGCCAGGCACGGCTTGCTGGACCAGGAGCGCAGAGAACAAGGGGGCGGAGACTGGGTCTGTGCGCCCCCAGCCCTGCGCGGGGGCCGCTCCCGGGAGGTGTCCCCCGCCGCACAGACAGCCTCCCTCCCCGCCCCCCAGCTCTCGGAGCTGCCGGCAGCTCCCGGGCGCGGCCGATGGGTGGGCCTGGGGGGAGGGGCTGCGGATAGCTGCCGGGGAGGCGCAGCTTGGGGTCTCGGGGGCTGGGACCCTACTCACCTCCCGGGCCAGCGCCCTCCTGGGGCTCCATGCGGCCGGCGGGGTCTGAGAGGGGCACGGGCAGCGGCAGCGTCACCCGGCCCGGGCGCCCCAACAGCTGCGGCGGCGGCTCGGCCTGGGCTCCTGGCGCAGCGCATCGGGGCAGCAGCCTGGGGGCCGCGGCGGCGGGGAGGAGCCCGCGGGGCGGGGCGCGCAGCTGCTCCAGGGCCCCGGCCCCCCTCCCGTCTGTCCCCGGCCGGCAGGACAGGTGCGGCCCCGCCCCGCTCCGCGCGCGCCCCCTGCAGGCCCCGGCCCTGCGGAGCCCCCCCGCCGCCGACCTCGGACCCCAGTCCCGGCCGGGTGTACGCGGCTCCTGCGCACTCATTCAGCAGCAGCGCCGGCTTCCGTCCCTTCGCTCATCTCCGGTATTTGGGGGGCGCCAGCTACGTGCAGGTGCCTCTTAGGGGCGGGAGTGGGGAGTGGGGCACATGGGGGGGGGGCCTGTGCAGCATCGACGCCCTCGGGCGGTCAGCGTGGAGTGGCAGAGCGCGGTAAATGCTGCGATTAACACTGAGGGTGGTGGGGGCGAGAAGTGCAGTTGGGAGGCTGGAGGGGGCAGGGTGCGGGATGGGAGTTCAGGGGAGCGGGGCGGGCAGGGAGGACGCCCTGGGAAAGGAAGGCAGGGCCGGGCGTGCAACGAAGTTCCGTCTCCAAACGTGGCCCGCGGCACCAGGCCTGCTCGCAGTCCCCGGGGTGCGGCTCTCTCAAGCGCTCACGGTGTGCGCCGCGCTCTGCGCCCAGGTCTTTGTGCACAGAGCGTGTATCTCATGGCGGTGACCCATGTGACCGGTGACCCGGCGACCCTACGAAGAAGGTATCCTGACTTTCCGGTGAAGAAGCTGAGCACGGAGCGGTAGGTCACCTGCCCGAGGTTGCCCATCCAGCGGCTGGAAGTCAGAAGGTCCAACTCACAGCTCATGCACTTTTCCAAAAGCAAAACAAACCGGGAATGGAAAGGCTGGCCGAAGAGGGCATGAACTGGTGGGTGGACTTCCGCAGGCCCAGAGGGCAGGGAAGGCTCCGGCTCGCAGGAGGGTGTCCGTGTAGCTTCAGCTGATCAAAGTCACCACTGAGGCCCTGGCTGCCCACCCAACTCCAGTTTCAGGGCCTCTGAGGCTGAAAGTCTTGCCAGTGAGGCTGGCTAATAGTTCCCACGTTTCTTTAGTTTACAAAGCAAACGACAATAAAAACTGCTGTTTAAAACCCGCTAGAATGACTTCATGCCCCACTAGGACAAGCTGAACCGCTGGCCTCCCTCATGCCCAAGAGGTTTTTTACCTCTCAGGGATGAATCAGGGTGGGCGGTGGGACGTGAGCAAGCTAGTGGCCACAGTGGGTGGGCTGGGGCCACTCAGAGTCACTGGGGTGGCAGTGTGTGTTTTGTCAAAGTGGTCACAGCAGTATTTCTGATCCCACATGTCTTCCAGAACCTTCCATTCCCATCGAGACTCTCCCCATCTGTGCTGCTGCTTCTTGAACATTGTTGGGGCTTGTGACTCCTCCGGCCAATAGAGTATGGAAGAAGAGATGTCACGTGACTTCCAAGGCTGCATCATAAGAAGGATTCAGCTCTCCGGAAAGGTTCCTAGTGGAACTAGGCTACCTCACAACTAGGCTCGTGAGGAAGCAGGTACCGTGAGAGTCCGCCTGTGTGTGTTCTGGCTGGTGGTCCCGCTGAGGTCTTAGCCAACAGCCAGCCTCAACTGCCAGACGTGAGTGAGCCCTGAGATGGTTCCAGACTCTGCCTTTGCGTGTCCTGGGGAAGGTTGGCGAGTGGGGCTGAGGTGAGCTGTCCCCAGTCTGGGCCAAGTTGCAGATTTATGAGCAAAACAAATGTTGTCATTGTATTAAGCCACCACGTTTTAGGGTTACCTGTTATGCAGCCATAGTAACTGCAACAGTAGTTTTTGTGTAATAATGGTTCCCATTTGAGAGATGAATAAATGATACAGACGGTCTTGTCTAATGTTGCCCAGGTGGCGATTGACAGGCAGTCTGATTCCAGGGCCAATATCTATTTATCTTTCACTTCTCATTGAGAACATTTTCAATCACCCGAAAGTAGAGAGAATGGTACAATCAACCCACATGGGCCCATCACCCTGGTTCAACAATTACCAGCTGGTTGGCCAATCTCCTTTCTTCTCTATCCTCAATCACCTGTCTCCTGCTGGGTCTTTTTGAGGCAAATCCCATACATATTATATCATTTCATTTGTAAATACTTCAATATTTATCTCTAAACGAAAGTCCAGTCTTCTTAAACATCACCCTTTTTAAAATTTTTAATTGTGGATACATAATAGTTGTACATAGTCATGGGGCACATGTGGTGTTTTGACCTAGACATACAGTGTGTAATCAAATCAGGGGAATTGGGGTGTCTGTCACCTCAAGCATGTATCATTTCTTTGTGTTAGGAACATTTCAATTCCACTCTTTGTTATTTTAAAATGTACAAAAGTTGTTGTTAACGTTTAAGTGCTCTCGTTATCCTAACATCCAGGCCTTTAGCAAGTTGTTGTGGTGGCTGAGGCACTTTTCTGGAAGACTAAGTGGGAGATAGAAAGACCCAAACGTTAGACAGAATAGCCAGTTGGTTTGTGTGTATTAACATTTGCTCTGGGATTTTATAGGAAACTCAGATGCCATTTATCTGGGTTTCTGAGCTGCATACCTCAATGCTGAATGAAAGTATCTTATGCCACACATGTGAATAAAAGGCTTTTAAAAAATATCAGAATTAAAATTCAATATGAAAAGAACATGTTGCAGTAGGCCTTGTTGGGAGCCCAGGAAGTCTGCAGCCAAGGTGCCCTAAAGTAGTCATCTCTGCAGTCCCCACTGTTAGACCAAGCTGTGCCATTGGTTTGTGATAAATGGATACCCTGTGTAGGCTATCCTGAGCTAACCCTCCTATTTCTGCCCTTTTTGCTGAACGTAATTATTGTTAACATGTTTATTTAATTCAGGACTGCCAGCCAGACTTTTAAAGCAAAAAGCCAATCAGCGGCCGGGTGCGGTGGTGGCTCACGCCTGTAATCTTAGCACTCTGGGAGGCTGAGGCGGGTGGATTGTTTGAGCTCAGGAGTTCAAAACCAGCCTGAGCAAGAGCGAGACCCCATCTCTACTAAAAATAGAAAGAAATCGATCCGACAACTAAAAATATATAGAAAAAATTAGCCGAGCATGGTGGCGCATGCCTGTAGTCCCAGCTACTCGGGAGGCAGAAGGATTGCTTGAGCCCAGGAGTTTGAGGT